>JAJOOO010020569.1:0-25751 GCA_029582685.1 Solanum piurae
TTTTCTTTTTAGTTATGTTTTGACTATGAGGGTGAGCCCGGTAGTTTGTCTTGGCCCCCGCTAAGTACTCATGTTTAGAGGTGGTGTTGGACAAGTTGTGTATCATGCTTGAGCTTGACTCATCTATGGTATCTATGTATCATTCATTTTCTTTGTCTCTCTTGCTCCCTTAGTCTTTATTTCCCCCTTGATTATGCTTATCGCGTATGGTCATTTTATTTGCTTCCGCGACCAAGGATGTGTAATGATACGCTATGAGGCTTGTTTGAGGTTCCTTCGAGTTCCTCATTTACCGGTCATGTCTAGGCCCTAGGCTTGGGTCGTGACCCCTAGCCAACCAAGGTGGTGGTTATCGTTCAAACTACCCAAGGCATGGTGGTAACCAAGGTGGGAGCATGGATGAATGTTGGAAGGATCGTGATCGAGAGTGGTGGGACCGTAACCCCACTTAGAAAGATAAAGAAGGGGAGAAAGATAGATATATTCCTCCCTATCAGCGCCAAAAGCCAAAGGATTCTAAGGGAGGTCGGTCAGAGGATATGCTTTCTCATATCCTCAACGAAGTTGAGGGGTCGGACAAGATTTAGAAAGAAATGAAAGAAGATGTGTCGACCCTTAACCAGACGGTTACCTATCATTCAATATCGATCAAACAGTTGGAGACCCAAATGGGTCATATCTCATCTAATTTAAACCCGAAACAACAAGTGGGTTTGCCTAGTAATACTATGGCCAACCCCAAGAATAAGGTTTGAGCGTCGACTTGTGTCGTTTTGCGACGTTAACTAAGGTGCTGCTTGGGAGGCAACCCAAGTTTTTATTTGCTCTTTTTTTAAGTTTGAAATAATGGTGTGTTGATTGTGCAGGTCAAAGTGTGGAAGGTGTTTGAAAAGTACAGGATGGAGAGCGAAAAGTCCAGTCAGCGACTCGCCGAAGAGGTTGGCGAGCCCGACCTGGACTGCCGTTGGACTCAAGACATTTTTAAATTGGAGTCTGTAAAACTCGGCGAGCCCAGGAGCATATTGGTGAATCACCGACTAGGTCGTCGATCATGACTTTGTCCACCGTTTGGACCCCACATTAATTGGAGGTCATGTAAACTTGGCGAGGTAAGTGCCCACTCGGTGTGTCGTTGAGGGGGTCGGCGAGCAAAACTTATGTCACCGAATAGGCGAGAACTGAACGGTTTTTAAAGGCCAAAGATTTAAACTTTCAAACTCTTTCACTTTCCCTCACTTTTGAACTTCCTAAACTCACACCCGCACAATATTTTCCATATTCCTTGCATTTTTATCGCATTTTAGTCATCATATTTGTGTTTGGAGTTGGATTTCTTTGCCGCCTATCTATTCAAAGTATCTATTCGGCTTCTAAGGTTGGTTTTTCGAACCCCAAATCTTCATTTAGTGATTTTAACTCATTTGCAATTGATTTTGTGTTAGTGATGTGTGTTGGGCCTCTCTAATCGTAATTGTATATGTGTGTGCTTGTTTTAATTCGAATATCTTACCCCTAATGCCTTTGTTGTTGAATTCCCGAGTATTTTGCGTCTTAAAATTGATTAAAATTATGGGGTTGTGCTTAAATGTTGTTGGGTCTAGTCGGATGAAGTCTAAGTAACCCACATTTGTGCCAAATGACGTAATTTACCCAATGATAGAGCAGTTGACGTCATTCTTAAGGCTAAAAGTCATCAAATGGAAAAATTTGGCCAAACCGACTTAAGTCTGAGTATCCCAGGGGCATGGGTGTAATGGGTCTTAGTCTAATTAGAGGAGTGCATATTTTGATTTTGTTTTCAGGGGCTGCGGGGTTGAATTTGGAAGTTGGGGTTGAAAGTAGGCACGTTGAGCCGTTTGGTGAGTTGGGTCGAGCTCACCGAACCACTCGGCGGTTCGCCGAAGTTCCCCTTATCACCTTTAATTTCATGCTTAATTGTGAGTTAGGTTCTGCAACTTTGTACGAGAAGCCTGAGTTAGCCAAGTGCACTCGGCGACTCATTAAAGGTCTTTCTTTATCGCCCTTTTCTGCGCCCTTAATCCATAAAATGCACTGTAACTTTCCGCGGGCTAGTCTTTGCTCGCCGAAAGGCCCTTCCCATCACCGACATGACATTTTTCTAAAAAAAAATTAGCCAATCCTTTCGGCGACCCCGATCTTACTCGCCGATTGGTTCGGCGAGTCTGTCTGTAACTTTTTTTCTGTGCTTTTGCTTGAATTGTTTTTAACTCTTTTTGATGATTTTTCAGACATGGATAGACCAAATGTTGCTGGTAGGTACATGCCGCCCCGTAAGAGGGCCAAATGGATAAAAATCAATGAGGATACAACTGCATCCAGGGCCAAAAGCCACTAAACTTCCCACAACTGGTGGGAAAGGAAAAGGCAAAGGGAAGGCACCTGCATCACCGGAGGCCAGCTCCGACAATGATGGTATCTATGTTACTCACCTCACCACTTCTAAGAGTGAGGGTGAGAACCAGCATGCAGCTGCATCCAGGGCCAAAGCCACCAAACTTCCCACAACTGGTGGGAAAGGAAAGAGCAAAGGGAAGGCATTGCATCACCGGAGGCCAGCTCCGACAGTGATGGCATCTATGTTGCTGACCTCACCACTTCTAAGAGTGAGGGTGAGAACCAGGAGCATCCGGCTGCAACTTCTGAGCCTGAGAAGGATGAGTCACTAGCAGCACAGCGGGCAGAGCTGTGTTCCAAGAAGCTGAATGATCTGTATAGGATCAGGACTCCCCAGGCTACCACTACTCCTCCTCGTGCTCCAGCATATACCGTGGTCATCGCACCACAGGTACAGGGTCCTCCTTCTCGTTTGACGAATAGATTGAAGACTGAGGGGCTGAGGACAATTATAGATGAGAAACGGTTGTCGACAGATGGTGTCATTGACAGGTATCCAGAATTATAAGTTGCCTAAAGTCACACAAGTTCCAGTTGTTCACTCGACCCCGAGGTCTCACTACACCATTTTAGGTCTACAGCCACACTAATTCTGGACTACGTTTGTAAAGTGTTGCCTAAAGTAGTTTTGGGAACGATTTTAAAGCGTAGCCAAAGTTTTTAACTTTTAGCTACGATAATATTGGCAACACTTCAAAAGTGTACTCTTTAATGGTATAAGCTACACTTTATAAGTGTTGTTACATTATGATATAATTGGCAACACCTATTTACATATATGGCCACACTTTTAAAGTGTCCAATTTTTATAATTGAAAAAACAACATATTATAAGTGTGGCCTTAAAATTTTCACTAAAATATTATATTCCCTCCAATATTTTTAACTCTCCCTCCCATTTTTATTGGCAAAAAAAAAACATTAATAAATCATAAAACATTAACTTGCCTCTTTCACTTCACTTTCGACGCTTTCACTGAAGAACTAGCGCCTGAACCGATTCTCTTCTCCGATACCGATTTGTGAGGAAAAAACGTTGAAGAGTTGAAGTCATCGAAGAACGTCTGAGCTGAAAAGTTGAAGAGTTGAAGTCATCGAAGAACTATGCTGAAGAGTTGAAGAGTTGAAGAATTGAAGTCATCGAAGAGCTGATAGCTGAAGTCGTCTTCTCCGATAACGATTTCTTCAAGAGTAGGTACGATTCTCTTTTCCGATACCTATTTCGTGAAGCTTAATGCTAAAATAGTCTTCTTTTTGGCTGAAGTGGTTGATTTTTTGTTTTGTGTTTAGAAGGAATTGATTACTTTGGGGTTGTTGGCAAGATGAACTGAAGCTAATTAATCACTCCGTCACGCTTTTCTCTCAAATTTCTCACTGAAGAACACGATTTCAGGCAGATTTTGTTGAAATAGGGTTTACAGGTAAGAAATTCTATCTTTGAAAGTCTAAATTTTAGCTTTAGGGTTTGATATTCTTGTGTTGTTGATACGATTTTTAGGAGTCTAGCTCGTATTTTAGCTTCATCCAAATTAAATATGTATTTTTGTTTCCTCACTATTGATAGATCTACATCATAGAACAGTGGAAGCAATGAACTTTCCTGATTCATGTTCACAATAATTGTTTTAATTGGCCTTCAAGACAACAAAACAAGAAACTGGAAAATGAGGGGAAATTAGTGATTATATTTACACCAACTTGCATTTATATATGCAGAGTAATGACTTAAGTTGGTTCAGTAAATCTTAACCTTTTAGCCAATATGTTGTCTCTATCTTGATGATACATGCTTAATTTACCATGGATTGGATCAGATATTATTTCCCTGTTTTGATCAGTGGCACTTCTTTCATTGTTGTTCTTTGAATTAGGATCCTAAGTTTCAGCCAGAAATGTCAAGTAGCTATCAACCTGTGAAGTGCAATGTCGATTTTACAATTTGTACATGCAACAATAAGAGAGAGCAATGTATTTATGAAAGGCAATATGCTGAGATGAGTTCTAGTAGTTGAGTGCTTGGAGAGGACATTGTGTCCTTTGGGAAGCAAAGTGAGTTGGCACCCCAGTGAGCTGTTTTTGGATGTGAAAATCTGGAAACTGGTGATCTTTACAGCCAACATATTGATGGTATAATGGGCTTAGGTCGAGGGGATCTAAGTATAGCGGATCAACTTGTTGAGAAACATGTGATTAGTGATTCCTTCTTCTTGTGTTATGGAGGAATGGATTTCGGTGGTGGTGCAATGGTTCTTGGAGGAATAAACCCTCCTTCTAAGATGGGTTTTACCCATTCTGATCCTCTACACAGGTATGTATTTTATATAATTGTCTTAAAGACGGAAATTTAGGTGTTATAAATCTTATGCATTTACTCTAGTCTCGGATGGAAACAATCCATACTACAATATTGAGCTGAAGGGGATACATGTCGCTGGGAAGGCACTGAATCTTAATTTATGTTTGTAACTAATTATTGTAGTTGCTTTTCCCCGTAACATGCAACTTTTTCTTTCAATTAGCTCACTAGAAAGAACTTTTGAAAACCTTCTTCAAATATATACTTGAATGTTCCTCACAATTTTGATTATTTTAGTTCCTCATTATTCTTATTCGATTTGTTACTTCAAGTAAATGTAAAAAGTGGAGTTATGGACTCCTAACAATGTACTACCAATGGGTGGTGGATGCATTGTCGAACTTTGTAGTAAAGACAAAAAAAAAAATTCTGAATTGAAGTGTTGAAAATATTATTTTATGTCATGAAAGAACTTCATTCCTTAAGAGAGATCGAAAGGCCTTACCCAAACTATAAAGATATATGCTTTTCTGGTGCTGGAAGGTATAAATTAGTACAGAAATGTTATATCATTATTTTTTCTTTTATTTTATTTTTGGTGTCACAAGTTGTACTAAGTGTCTTGTATATTTCAGTGACGTGTCACAACTTTCAAAATCATTTCCGTCTGTTGACATGGTATTCATCAATGGAAAGAAACTATCTCTCACACCTGAAAACTACTTATTCAAGGTAGGCATCGTATTCACATAACTTTGCCTTTACAATTTGTACCTCCTTTTGGCTTCATCTCTCCTAGTCGCTCCAAATTTTTGATAAGTGGCTGTAACTCCCTCTTTTCCACCTTGAGATTGCCGTGTGGTGTTCTTCCAGGTGAGGGGAAGAATCCCCAATGTCTTAGTTTTGAGGAGTCTTTATTTTGGTGCTTGGTTTGGTGCTTGATTTCTATCTAATGTTTGATTTTTTGTACATGGTTTGTTTTGATATTTAATATCATTTTAAATGTAGCTGTTGCAAATCAATTACCCTTATATAGATATTACTAATAACTCTTATATAGTTGCTGCAATCTGCTATCTTACAGTGCTACCTGAACTAAAAAAATCTGCAATCTGCAGTATGGAATTGGCAATCTGAAACTACTGCAACCTGCAATCTGGATCTACAAATTAGCCATAGATAATTCAACTATATAACTAAGAAACAAGAATACTACAACAAATTTTTCCTAAGGCCACATCACTTGTGATTCTTAGCACTGACATAGTTTTCAATTGTTATTCTTAAAGAGCTTAATATAGATTTTAAAGAATCGATATTTTGATACTTTACCCGAAATGCCAAACTGATTTAACAAGTCTCAACTACTACATACATTTGTTAGCTTAGCTATCTGTTAGAGTACTCTAATTGTAAGAATGAATTTGAACATATAAATATAAGGAAGTGTTTTAATTCAATACTCATAAGAAAGTATTGAACAAGTTATTCGTATGTAATATACCATAACACTAAGTTATCACTAAATAGTTGTTTATAAAGAAGACGGTTTTTGTTTTGCTTCCTTTTAGATCACAGTCAGACGAAGTCTTCTTTATCTATTTTGTTGACGTTTTGATGTTTCTGAACGAGCTGATGCAGTCACTGTTGATAAACCATATATGAATATCTAGTGTGTTTGTTCAAAGTCTACTAGTTTTGGGTGGCGTTACCTCATTGATTAATTTTATGCATATTTTTTTGGATGCTAGAAATTCGCTTTATGCAGTTTGATGAACTAATGGATCAAGCTACTCTTTAGCATTCTCTGAATTCTTGGACCTTGAACGCCCTTCTCTGGTAAGAGTTAATAATGTTATATTTTTATTTGTTCATCATGCTAATGTAAATTTCCAGCCAACAAAATTTGAATGATTAAAGGTACTAGATACACGAAAAGGTCAGTTGGTTCAAGTTGAGGCTGCATTAGAAGCTAATAAGAAATCTCGGGTCAACAAAAGTCCAAAAGTTGTAGGAATATGTTTAAAAGTAGATGAATGGCTATGTGTATTTTCTGTTTGTGTAAAGAAAAGAATCTTTATTAGTACTAACCTACTTCATTCCTCTAAGAATTTGTTTCTGCTAACATTTTTTATAGCACCTGAGGCAGTGGATTAAAGCCATTAAAAGCATGATCTTGTTCTTTGGCCAGAAGTGTACTTGGAGTTGGCATTGATCTTATGTGATTGTGACTCTGTTTTGCCTGAATTAGGTGTGTCATCTTCCCCTTTTTCCACCTTGAGAATTGGAGTTCAGTTAGTATCGGAAGGCTTAAACACGATCACTGCTTGCATTCAAAGTCAGCTTTAGAGAGAATTTGACTCTGTTTTGCGAGAATTAGGTGTGTCATTTGCGAGAATGCAAGCATTGATCGTGTTTAAACCTTTGTAAGAGCTGATTTTCTTTATGAGGAATCAGAAGATGAAAACATGAATGGTTCTTAGCTCTTATATATATGTACTATTGACTTAGAATGCATGAATGGTTCTTAGCTCAACATATTGTATGTGTCAGAAATGATTATATATGTATGTGTTTGTTTATATGCATGTGTGTGTATATATCTGAATTTTGTAGAGTACGAAATTCTGAAAGTTTTTTGGTTGTTAAATTTTTATTTGTAATGTGATGGTAAAAGGATATATGTGATTTCAATGTTTTAGTCCTTAGAATATGTGATTTCTATGTTTTAGTCAAAACTGAAAGCACATCATCTAAAGCTAGTCGTTCACTGACCTGCAACTTGGTGTGAGCTTGTATCTGAGAACGGATGGATGGATCAAATATCAGTTTAGTTGAATACATTGAATCTGCAATCTGCTAGAATACCGTGCTGCCTGAGCTCAAAATAAATCTATACACAGTGCTGCAATCTGAACCCAATTAATCTATACACAGTGCTGCAATCTGAACTCAAAAAATCTGCAATCTGCTAGAATAAACAGAGCTGCCTGAACTCAAAATATCTGCAGTCTACAATCTACAATCTGCAATCTGATTTGTTGTTCTATAACTGTTGCAATCTGCAATCTGATTTGTTGTTCTACAACTGCTGCAATCTGGAACTTCTTGCCTCTTCTATAACTGCTGCAATCTGGTATATGTAGGGAATGGAGGTGATCAAATTTGAAGGGTCGCCACAAGTCAATTTGATCTCATTGAAGTGTATGATGAAAAGTTTTTGAACTATTGTAAAAGTTTGAATACATTATATTTGATTTTGTGAAATATATTCATTTTAGAATATATTGAACTATTATAAGAGTACTTTTTGAACTATTGAGTACACATATTAAGAATATTGCTTTATAAGTATGTGTATGCACACAAGACATACTATCTTTTGAAGTTTATTGCAAATCTATATATTTGAATTACTTATTAGCTAATTTAATTCTTGAGACTATTTATTGCAAAACAATATTGGTGTTTTTTAATTAGAAATTGTGGCATATAAATATTTATAGCCAAAATAATATTACCACACTTAAAAAGTGTAACCATAGGACTGTAAATTGTGGTATGCACATGGGAAAGGACTACACTTCAAAGTGTTGTCATACATTAGATGGAAAACGCAACACTTTAAAATCGTAGCCAACAAGGAAGCAAAGGCCGCGCTTGAAAGTGTAGTTGTGTGAGATAGAAATGTTGCTATTTGAGGTACATCAAAGCGTGGCCTTTTTGCCTTTTAGGCTATGCTTTTAAGTGTAGCTGATAAAAGTGTTGCCTAAACTCTAAGGTTACGCCTCTTTTGGCCACCCCTGGAAAAGTGTTGCTTAAAGTCAAAAAGTGTGGCCTTTTATCAAAGGCAACACTTTTTCATAGTTTAGGCCACACTTTTCTAGGGTGGTTGTAGACATAAAATGTTGTAGTGTCCTTATATTCGAAATTGGATTCGAGAGTTCTACACCGCTTACGGAGCCTTAGTGCCTCAAAGGAAGAAGTTGGATGCCAAGTTCAAGCCGGTTGATTATGTGGTTGTCCGGGGAAAGAAAGTGTTGTGCGACGATAATAATATAAATATGGTATTGGAGTGCATCAACAACATTGCTGATGCCCACCAGTACATGGTAAACACTAAGTCTTTAGAGCGCATGAATGTTGTCTAGCCCCTCTCATATGTGATGGTACTCCGAGGTAGTTGGAGGCAGAGGCTCTGATAAAAAAGAAGGATCTACAAATAGCTGCGAGATACAGGTTTGGTTTTATCAGCAACACTATAATGCCATCCCAGAATGAGTCTGTCCTACGCCACACAAAGACAACTTGTCTTGGCTCGATCATTGCACGAGAGTGCATAAATTTAGGGATGATCATTGCGCATGAGATGGCCATGAGAGCCAAACAGCGCCTGACTTCTCTCTTTTTCCCGGTGTTGATCATCGAGTTGTGCAGACGGGCTCGAGTTTCGAGAGATGAGAAGAAGGATGTGGAAGTGATTCCCACATCTTCTACCAACATTCGGATGATCGAGGCAGAATACTTGAAATATGAGGCCGAGAAGAAGAAAGCATCCCCGGTGTATACTTCCCCGATTGTGGATACAGATGCACAACCTGCAGAGGCATCATTGCCTACTTCGTCCTCTGGGCCTTCAGGTACTTCTAGTGTTGTCCATTCTGATACTCCCAGTTTCTCTGCTTCTCCATTGACTCCCAGATCTAGAGCTGATGTTATTGTTGTTTCCCGGCCTCCGCTCACTCAAGCTGCATTACTCCAAATGAGGTAGCTAGCCCATTCTGTCGATCGTCATGCTTCTAGACTTGAGGCCTCCATTCTAGGCATGATTCAGACAGCCCTCGCTGATGCTATAACACCCTTGAGTGCTACCATTGATACCCTTGCAGCTAGGTTAGCGGTGTGTGAGCGTGGCCAAAGGGCCACTGAGGAGGTGACGGCTCTAAATGCCGTTATTTCTGCGCTGAGGAGAGATGTGGACCAGCTAAAGTCCACCGATATGTCTATGATCTTCAGGACGGTGAAGATCCAGATGTTCCAGTTGAGCCAGACATGCTTCCGGCTACCACCGGAGATGATGTTCGAAGTGAGGAGGCAGCTGATCCCGAGTCTAAGGAAGAGACGGATGAGGAGATGCTTGGGGTTACTGAGGAGGCTTCTTATGAGGGCCTTACGGAGACTGAGGAGGCCATGGTAGATGCAGTTGTGCAGGTTTCTTTGGCAGATACACCATTGGTTGGCCCAAGTGGAGCTGGTATTGAATCTGAGTTGACTCCGGGCACTTATGCCACGATAGATGAAGCGACTGTGTAGACATGATCACTCTTTATCTCCCTATCTGTCTTATCTTTTTATTGACTTTTTAGATATTTTCTTGCATTTGAGGACAAATAGCTTTTGTTTTGTGGTGGGGTGAGGCCCACCTTGTATGACTATTATTCTGTTTATATATTGGGTTTTTGTGCTATTGATTGTGTTTGGCACTGTATTTTGTGGATGTTTGAGCTTGTGACTCCTTGCATTAATTGTAAATAACTTTTGGACCTTCCAAAAAAATTTGTGCCACCTCTTGATTGTGTTTGAATGTGGTTGTTCTTTTGCAAATTTTAGTATCGATCTTGATCAATACCGATGACTTAAATAGTGCTCATAATTGAACAAAAATGAATGTACAACTATGATGAGGCCAAATGAAGTTGCATAGGTAATATGTGAACTTTTTGCATCTCGTTGTGACTAGCCGGTTATCGAATGAGTCCCTTGTGATGATCATTGCACACTAGCGAAAGTGTGGAGTCTTATTTTATATTGGTGTCAATGCCTTGTGTGATGAGCTTACCGTGAACCATGTGTGATGACACCTAGAATTTGCCCCATTGGTCCGGATTGACTAAGTGATGTAATCTCTTGAAATGATCTTAGGAAACTTTGAAGAGTGTGAAACAATTTGACATTATACCTCTTTTGTGGTCAACCTTGTGAGTGTGTGATCTTTGCTTGAACACCCTTTGAGCCTTAGCCCTTTTTCTTGGAAGAAACTTGATGAAATTGTGACCTTTCTTTATCCATTACCCATAATCCTCATGATCTGTGGTTTGTTTGAATAGCTAACTTAGGCCAAAAGCCTAAATTGGGGGTGTGGTGAAAAGAGAAGGTAAATCAAGAAATGTAAAGAAGTCCCCTTTGAACCATGGTTTTGAGAAAGATGGAACCCCTCCATACAAAAAAGAAGAGAAGAATGAAAAAGTTGTGGAATAAAGTTGTGAAAATGCAAAAAGAAATGTAGTGTCCAATAGTCCGTGGAAAGTAAATAATGGGGTGACTTTTGAGCATGAATAAGAATGATGAAGAAAAGTGTTGTCACACCACATTTCATGAGGATAACAACCACTGAGCTTAAATGACCATACATTTACACTCAGCCCCAATACAAGCCTTGAAAAGACTTTTGTGATCTTGAGTGAGCTGAAACAAGTGTTGATTGGAAAATAAGGGAAAACCTATGAGTGAAGTCATGCATGTGTTCATCTTTGTGAGTGTGAGTGTTGTATTTGATTTTGAAACTATAAATTATTGAACCATTGTGTGTGAATATGGAATCATTCTTTGTGTGTGGGCATTTGAGTAGCTTTGTTGAGCTTGAACATGCATTTGAAGCAAGTATTGTGAACTAATGATAAGTCACAACTTGAATCTTTGAGTGCACAATTGATCCTTGCATGAGTAACTTGAGTCTTTCTGCTTGCATTCATGATTGAGTCTTGTGTAGCACTGTTTGAGACATCCTTTTTGAACTGCTGAACTTAAGTTTTACTTGAGGACAAACAAAAGTTTAAGTTGGGGGTGCTGACGAGTCCACGATTTAGACTCATTTAGGGCTTTATTTAGATAGATTTAGTGTCCTCAAATGCTTATTTCGTACCAATAACTGATGTAAAATCCTTGATTTCCAGGTATTTGGATTGAGGAACAAAGTATGGACACTAATGGGCAAAAAGGAATAAGGCAGCTGAAGGAACGAAGAAAAGAAGGCATGTTGATCGCCAAATCCATTGGGCGAATCACCGAATGGCTATTATCTCGCCTAAAGGTCCATTGTGCCAAGCCCTGAAGGCAAAATTCAAGTCGGTGATAGAAAGGAGCAGTCGACGTGTCGTCGAGTGGTTTCGTGATGCAGCATTGGATCGCCCAAAGTTACAGAACTTGAGGACGCTGAAGGCCAAAGCAAAAAGGCGATGAAACTAACCAAAGAGAGGATCGCTGAGTGGATCGGCGATCCCGACTTACTGCGCCAAAAGGTACTTCGCAGCTTATTTTTGGTGACTATAAATACATTTTTGAACATTTAATTAGAATGAGTAATCATTTGAGAGTTTTTCATAATATAGAATTTTTATCAGTTTTTGAGTGGGAACTCTGAGTTTTGAGACAAACTTTTCCTTAGCTTTGAAGAATTGAAGTTTTCCATTTTTGAGAAATTGGAAGTGGGTCTTTGAGATTCTTTATTTTGGACCTTTGTAAAGACGAAATTAATCTTACCCAGTTGATGGAAACACAATTTGGTAACGATTTCTATCTTTTTATGATGTCTAGCTAAAACCCCAATTCTTGGGGTGTGATTATGTAATTATGGGTTGATTTAGCTTATGGGAATTGCTAATTGATAGTTTAAATATTGTTTAGAAGTGATTTCAATCAGTAATTGTGGTTTAATTTAAAGAGTTGTAGTTGCAAATGCAACTCTACCTTCGTGTTTTTGGCTTGCTCGAGAGAGAGGGTTTAAAACCAAGATTACTGAATTGATGGTCTGTGGGTATTGGGTTGTCATGGATTTAGCTCGAGAGAGTGAATCCTAAATCCTTTTCCACACATTCAGCTCGAGAGAATGAATGGGCTAAAACGTAAGTTATTCTTAATTGTTGTTTGTTAGTGTTCGAGAGAAACCAACTTGATTCGGGGTAAATTGTTCGAGAAAAAGTTTATCCCTACTAAAGTCTAGCTTATGCACTGATTTACAACTATTTACTAACAATTGAAATTACCCATTTGTCTATCTTAGCCTATAATCCAATCACATCACAAGAACCTGTCTCATTACTTGTTAATTCGTGTTATTTGTTGTTGGTGTAGTTGAGATTTAAAACCAAAATCCCCCTTATTTAACACTTGTGTCACTCTTTAATTTGAATTATGTTTTTATTCTGAAATGTCTATTCTTATGATTAACTTGAATATATTCGTTCTTTGCTATTGAATCTTAAACACGTACCACTCTCTGTGGAATTCGACCCCAACTCACTCAGTTGGGTTATATTACTAACTAACGATTGTTGACACTTAGAATTGGATGAAGTGTCTTTGATAGCGTTATTCAATCACGTTGCGACCAATTGATAACCGTGTGAGAGTCTGGGTATATCCTGGGGATGTGTGTGTGGTAGTGTTGAAACGATGTAAAAAAATTCTCAAGTGTGTACTTCGTTGGGTTGACCGGGGGGTAGACAACGATTGTCCTAGCAAAAGAGATTTTCTTAAATGCCTAGTTATAGCCGGGAAATCTAGGGGAAATGTAGAAAAGAGAGGAACACCAGAAATTATTGGCAGGGGTTCTATTTCCGTCAGGGCCGCTGGGCGGGATTTTACCCGCCACGGGGAGACAGCCAGTGCGAGATTTCTCCCGCTAGAGCGGGATAGGGAGAGACAGAATCGCAGCCCTGTCTCCTCTGTTTTCCCGTAGTCATAATTATGGACCCTGAATCATACCCAAACTAGCCCCCGCGATCTAATTCAGTGTTCAACAATCGAATATAAGTTATAAGGTGCGTTAAAATTATGGAGAACCTGGGCATATGAGGAGGAGATCAGCGAGGCCGTGGAGGCCGGGGAAATAGTAATGCAGGTAGAGAATTAGTGCAGCCAGATAAGGAGGTTGCCCATCAAGAGGACATAGCTCAGTTTTATATTTTTTCGGGTAAGACCGAGTTTGAGAGTGTGATGCAGTGGTCACAAGAGCTACTCTCGTCTGTGCCTGGATGGCTATTGTTTTTGTTTAATCCGGGTTCTACTTATTCGTATGTGTCAGTTCAATTGCCTTTGGATTTGATGTGGTTTGTGATATACTTGATTCCCCCATCCATGTTTCTACCCCCGTTGAAGAGTCAGTCATAGTCACCCATTTATATCGTGTTGTCCTGTTGTGTTTATGAATTTTCAGATTTGGGTTGATTTGGTTATGCTGGATATGACTAACTTGATATAATCTTAGGCATGACTTCGTTGTCCCCCTATTATATCAGGCTTAATTGTAATACTAAGTCGGTAACTCTAAAGATCCCAATAGGGAAAGATTAGAGTGGGAAGGGGTGTACAAGCCTAAGCTAGCTAAGATCATATCCTCCATTTGGGCTAGGAAACTGATAGGGCAGGGTTGTTTGGCTTATTTGGCTCATGTTTGGGATGTTGAAGTTGAGTCTCCCTCTATTGAGTCTATTCCTGTGGTGTCTGAGTTTTAAGGAAGTGTTTCCTACAGATTTTCCTGGTATGCCTCCATATAGAGATATATATTTCTGCATTGACTTGGAAACTGACACTCGCCCTATTTCCATCCCTCCGTATCCTATGGCTCCAGCAGAATTAAGAAAGCTTAAGGCTCAAATCCAAGAGCTTCTTGATAAAGGGTTCATCCGTCCTAGTGTGTCCAAGTGGGGTGCTCCTGTCTTGTTTGTTAAGAAGAAGGAGGGCAGTATGAGGACTGATGATTTTATCTTAATCCATAAGAGAGTGGATTAATACCGGAATGACAAGCTTATGGATAAATAAAGTTCCATTGAGTACACTTGGGCGAAGGAAATTGAAGATGTTAGTAAGAAGGTGCGTATAAAAATTGGGTTAGTCCTTTGAATTTGATGAGTATACCTGAGTTTGAGGTGTCATGTTGATGAAAGGTTGACATCGTAGTGATAGTCAGGGCTGACTGAGCGTAATGGTAATAAGAGTTCGTGATGGATTGTGATGGGATGCAACTATATAATAAGATTGTTGGTTAAGCGAATTCTTGTATAATAATTACGCCTTGTGAGTATCTAAGGTTGTGGTTTTCCAATATTTTGTGAGTAAAGTGGTTGTATGGAAAGTTTTAAGAGATTATGGGACACCATTCGAACCAAATTTTAAAGAGCTAGAGTTATAATGAAGAAAAATAGTGGGATGTAGTACAACCTTTAGAGAGAGGCTAGAGCAAGAATATTTTATTTGATTGCAAAGGCTAAAGAGATATCTTTAGAGGGGTAGATAATTGGGTTCAGAGACGTGTGATTTCATTCATTTTGTTGTGGCTATGGTAATAGTGTCACAGATCGATCAGGTTGGTAAAAAACTATTGAAAAAGACTTGAGAAAGGAGTGTGCAGACGTTAGCTTGAGTGTGATGATAAGTGCTTGGTTTTGTTTTTGAGTCTAGTAATGAGTAAGATTGAAATTTTAGCGAAATATATGGTAAGATCGATGGAGATGTGATCAATGATGAACGGAGATCCATGAATTCATAAAAATCTTCAAGGTACAAGCTAATGTTGATAGACAAAGGGATTGTGTTATATGGTGGAAATTACAATTCAGATTTTGCATTGTGAGTCTACATTCGTGGTGATGTATTTTGTCAAGGTATGAATTGGCAAGGTGAGAAATGATCAATTGTATCCGGTATTGAGCATTTGAAAGGACTTACACCTGGGGTGAGTCGTAAGTTTACTACTATTGATTGTTAAGTACCTAAGAAATGTTTCATTTTTAAAAGTGTTGGTTTATAATAAGGTAAAATGTCAGAGTGTTTATGATGGTTGCTAGTGTTGTGAGTATGATTCACTAGCTATGCTCTAGTGTATTTTCACTTTTGTGGGTGGATCCCTAGTGGTGGATCAGGGGTACCAAATCCTGCGATGTTCTCTTGGTTGAGTGGGAAGATTTGGTTATTTCGAATTACATAATTGGTGTTGTCTTGGAGTTGTTAAAGTATTTTAGTGGTTCTACATGTACCACCTTGCTTATGAGAATTTATAGAAGAGCTACAATGCGTATTTGTGGTTGTCCGGCAATCTTAATATTCCTCTAGTCGTTGAGGTCATGTATCGATTATGTGTGGTTGAATGTGGGGATCATTGGGTCCAATTCTAATGTTCTTAAGAGGTAATCTACAATTACTAAATCTAGCATTTCGATAGTGTTGTTGGAGGGGTTGTATGCTTGGACATATCCCTCGATGAGTATCTGATTTCTAAAGATTAAATTTGTTATAACTTAAGCTCATGGGAATTTATGTTGTGGGATGGATATATTGGTAAGAACTATAAGTGTTTGGATATTATGAGTGTGTGTTGGTTGATTCAGGTTCACTTCTATTTGTAGCGAGTATTGACTTGGAATTTTATCTTGCTTAAGTGCTAAAGGATTCGTCTGGATGATTGTGTCAAGGTCCTTGATAACATGTTGTAGACGTGTGTACGATCAACTTTGGTGGTTGTTGGGAATCACTTTTGTTGTAGTTAAATTTACATACAACAATATTTATCACTCGAGTATTGAAATGACTTCATTGAGGCATTGTATGAGAGGATGTGTAGGTGTTCAATTGGTTGGTTTGAGGTTGAAGATGTGAAACCTTTGAGAGTTGATTTTGTGAAAGATGTTCAGGGTAAGGTGAGAAGTATCCAATCTAAGCTTCCAGCAGCCCAGAGTCGACATAAAAAGTATGTGGGACAAGTATCCCCAGTTATTCGACGATTTAGATACTACTATATTCTTGCTTTAGTCCTTTTCTCCTAGTTTGTCACTCGGGGACGAGTGATGGGTAAATTGGTATTTATTGTAATGACCTATTTTCATCGTTATAGAAAATCCAATGGGGAAATAATTGGGGCCAGAAAACTTTTGAGTAGTAACTTTGGATTTCCTAGCCTAGTTCAGATTTGGACGAAATCGGAGTCAGTGAGGTCTAGGGAAATCTGATAACAAATAAGAGATCTAATTATGATTTTGATCACATGACTAGATATCTAAGACGTTAAGGAACTCGTACGACTTTACGAAATGGAATACGGGCGAGTAGAACTCTCGAAAATGATCTTAGTGTGAACGGGTAGTTTTTGAATGTCTAGGGTTGAAGGTGTGTTGTGAAATGGGGGGATTGGAATTTCAAATTCCAGCATTATATCTCCATGCATGCCGCCGTAGCGGGATAGTTGCCGCTGTAACGGGATGGGTCCTGCCGTAGCGGGACAGACACGACTTAAGTCAGAAATAAAACCCCAAAAATATTTTATTCTGCACTTTTCAACTTTGAGAGCTAAGGAACAACCCCATGTGTGTTCTTGACGGGTTTTCACCATTCTTGAGGCTAAATGTAAGGTTTTTACTCCCCGAATCCATGTTTCGATCCGTAGAACTTAGTTTCTTGGGTAATTATCGATGGGGAGGGTTTTGATCTGGGAATTATGGTGGAAAAAAGCCCTAGTCTGGGTATGAGGATCATGGGTTTGGTCTAGGGTTATTGAGTTCGTTATAATCCGGATAATTAGACCTTTGAATGTTGATCCTTGTATATAAATTGTTGTTTGTAGACCTAGAACAAGCAGAAAGAATCCAAAAAGGGATGATTCAAGTACCTTAGGGGATTCAAGCTTGGATTCGAGGTAAGTGATGGTTGTGATTTTATGTTGGTGTGATATATGTTTGTAATTGCTCATTATAATGCATGAATGTATGTGAATGTTGCATCATTGATCACCCTAATCGTAAATGATGATAATTGAATAATTGTATGCCATGAATCACCTCTTGTTGTATGATTGTGAGAATATACATTGTGATTGTGGTTTGTTGAATGGATCGGGTGTTGCATTCCGACACACTAACTTGGATCGGTTGCCACGTTCCGACATAAACATTGGATCGGTTGCCACGTTTCGGCATAAATATTGGATCGGTTGCCACGTTTCGGCATAAATATTGGATCGGGTACCACGAACCGATACACTAACAGTTTGGATTTGGGTTCCATGAGAGGACCATTGAATTGAGTCCCGTGAGAGAACCATTGAATTGTGTTTTGTATCTACTTGTAATGATTTCGTTCATATCTAATGATGATTTATATTGGAAGACGGTATGTTGCTCTAAATTGATATAACTGTGATTTGTGAGAATTGTGAAACTATTCGTTGTTCGTAATAGTTTACTAATATTGTATATGTTCGGTATATGCCTGTTTTATAATGATTGTGGTTACTTGCATGTGTTTCACTTATTGGGATAGCCGCGTGATCCTACCAGTAGACTGTGGTTGTGTACTGATACTGCACTTGCTTGTTCTTTGTTGAGTACATGGCATCTTCAGGCGGCTATTGATAGACCTCAGCTAGGTGACTATTGAGTGTGACCGAATTCAAGGGTGAGCCAGTTCTTTCAGGCTGCCATGGATTTTTCTTGTTTAAGTCCACCCTTTTCGGACTTAGACTATATGTTTAAGGTGTTTTGTTTAATTTCGGGGTTGTACCCCTTGTTTTTAGACTTGTCGTTAGTAGAGTTTTGGTACAATGACTTTCAGGTTCTAGGGGTTGTTCTTTCGCATTAGTTTGATTAGTTGTTTGTTAAAACCTTGGAGTTTATGGGGACTCCATTTTTATAGTCATTTAAACCTGCTTTCGTATCTTTAAATGCCTTAGTTTTCATAAAATTTATTTGTTTGAGTTGTAGTAATAGTTCTCCCACCGGAGGGTTTGTGTGGGTGCCAATCACGACGGTCTGGGTCATAACATAAGGTTTCTTCGCTACCAAAGAACATGTCTTCTTATTAAGACACGTGAAGATAAATTGACGACGAAATTCATTCTATTATTTTATTATATAGAAAGAAATTCTCTTCTTCATGTATACCTATAGGCTATAGTCTTTCGTAGCTTAGTTATGTTCTTTTTAAGTGTTAAAAGGAGCTAGATTTTTTAAAGATAACTAAAACGACCGTACTATATAAAAATCAAAAAGTGTAAGAGATAGATCAATTGTAATCACAAATAAGCAATATCTTTTTATATTTATATAACACACATCTTATTGTTTATCAATTACAATTTTGTGCAATATATATAATGTATATACATTAATAGTACATATACAATATGCTTACACCTAAGAGAATTGTGTCTATAATTTAGGGATACATCATACATATATCAGTGTATATATGTTATAAAATATAAAATATAGCTATATTTTGTAATTACATAAAAATATCGCTATACAATAAGACCTGGATTTTCCTTGAAAGTTCTTGGAATATCTCATTTAGCCATGTCTTATCGATGAGGCAAACCAAAAATTGATATTTGTAATTCAATCTCAAAAAGTGAAATTACCCGATATATAGATTAGATCACTTATTTTTCTAAAATTATATCGGGTGTTTTATTTTGGTTGCCCTATTTAACTAGTATTTATTTTGTGTTTTATTTTGTATGAATAAAACAATATTAGGTAACTTTCAGGCAAAAGTGCAGGACTTCTTTTTTTCTCTTCTTCATCTTCTATATTATGCGCCTGAAATTTCAGGTAAATTTAACATGTGTTTCAATCATGTATAATTGAGCAACGACACACATAGAAAAGTTAAAAGGGTACTAAATGAATTTGTTAAATTTATTGTTGTTTTGACTAATTGATTGATTGAATTTTATTTTTTACGATAAACATATGTTTCAAATTTGAGCTTACTCGGAGTATCTTTGAGTTTTGAAATTTGAAAGAGAAAAAAGGTATTTTTGGGGGCAAAAAATCTACAGACGCACATGACTGATATTTTAGCCAATTTTAATATGAGTTTCAATCATATATGATTGAGCGCAAACGTACATGAAAAATCTAAAAGGGTGTTAACTGTATTTGTTAGATTTATTGTTATTTTGACAGATCAATGATGTGAGATTTGTTCATAATGATTCATGAAATTTATGTTTAAAATTTGAGCTTATTTGAGTGTAGAGTTGTTGATATTCGAAAAATAATCACAATAACAACAACGAAAATTGACAAAACAAATTCAGATACAGATGATTAAGATTTAAGCAAATTTTACATGCAAATCAGACTTAAATTTTCAACTTCTACCATATTTGTCTGAATTGTTTTCAAAATGGATACGCTCATAATTTTTTTACAAAAGCTGTATAAGTTAAATGTCCACTCTAAATTAGGCTACTAAATTCAAAATAAAGATTATAAACTTCGAACATTTTATCATCATATGTTCTTTGACAATTTACTAAAATTTCTGCATATACTAGTTATATTAGTGATACTATAACCAAAAGAAGTTACACCTGAGGCCCAATAGTGATATGATAGATTGAGATATATATTTTGTAATATTTCCATCTCAATTGTATTGAATATAAATTTATTTGGTACAATTTAATTAATACTTTTTCGACAGTTTTCATAAAATACAAAAAACTGTTCTAATTATTGATATGACTATATTAGATTCGATTAAATTCAATTTATTAGTTAATTCAATTGATTTTGAGAATTATTTTCACATCCTTTGTTTTTGTCATCATTCATTCCCTCATTATAATTGAAAAGACTTTAGAAATGGTCCAAGTTAGACAAGTGGTTGTAGTTAATATTCCATATCTATATTACAAGGACTTTATAACAAAGTTTCTACTACGTAACTTGGAAGTGTTAATAGTGGACGATGTTAACATGACTAGAATCTCCCTATAGTGTGATAATGAGGGTATTGAAATGACGGATGGATTTGAATTTGGACTATGTCAAAATACGCTAAGTTAATAAATAAGTAGGTTATTGATGGTTTAAAAGTTATTGGGTTAAATAAATAGAATTGAAATGAGTGAAAATATCGAGATATAACTCAATCCATTTAA
Source organism: Solanum piurae (assembly GCA_029582685.1). Taxonomy (NCBI): domain Eukaryota; kingdom Viridiplantae; phylum Streptophyta; class Magnoliopsida; order Solanales; family Solanaceae; genus Solanum; species Solanum piurae. The sequence goes on from JAJOOO010020569.1 coordinate 20,652, forward strand.
TTTTTACTAAAATTCTTTGTTGTTTTCTTATAATTTGTCGAGTACATAACATGATTTTTTTTTGCTTATAGTATGACTATATATAACATACAAAATAGAACATAGTTTTAAAAAATATTTAGACAGATTTTCTCATGGGTCAATCTTGATTGTATATCAACCAATTTTAAAATTGAAACTTGATTGAATTAATTTATAGTTAAATTTTATTTTTAAAAGTTAAATGCATATTCAAATATAATTTTAATTGCCATTTTTTTAAACTTAATTTTTCAAATACTATTTTTCTTCAAATATCATATCCAAATGCCTACGTAAATTATGAGATGTTATTGCCACTTTTTTTAGATCTCTAATGTATGGCGCGGCCTGGGGCTAATACAACTTATATATGTAATTAAGAGAAATATTAAAATCCACCATTTGCATTTTCTATTTCACCTCAATATAATGTACCATTTGATTTATCACAAGTGTCTTATGATTTGATCATCATGTATTATATTGTCAAGGGATGTGAACCATGTGGTGAGCTTAATGAGATACCTTCACATTTAATCGAGAAACATTTTTTTCTTATGAGTTTTATGCATGCAAATTTAAGTTAATTAGTTGGATCAGTAAATCAAAAAGAAGAATAAGGATTATATAAAAAGTAATTATGAGAAAAGTAACTAGTAGTAGAGTAACTCATAGGATAGAAGTCCATATTCTAGTGGAGATTAATTAGCTTCAATAGGCCTTGGAGGTATATATTCTTCTTCTTCTTCTTGGATTGAGATAGAGGTGTTCGTGGTTTGGTTTAGATTGATTAGTGGTCAAAATTAAAATCAAACTAATCTATTACGTTTTTTAAATTTCTAAAACCAAATCAAACCAAACGAAAAAAATAACTGTCAGTTTGGTTATTGTCGATTTGTTTTAGTTTTTTTGGTTTTATTCGGTTTGAAAGTAATGATTTTTTTTGGGGACATACTTATTTCGATAGACACAAACTAGTACATGAACAATCCACATGAAAGTTACTGTCAGTTCAATTAAACAATTAAGCAATACTAGAATTCTTATTCCACGAACAAAGTGGTTCAATTAAGAGAAAGTGTGACTATCTTATGTGAGGTAGGGTAGGTAAAGACTAAAGTAATGGATTTTGATGGATTTGGACTTAGGATTGTAATAGTTAGGCTAAAATTTAAGTGTTGGATTTGAGAAAATGGTAAAGTTAAATACTTAAGCTAATCAAATTTTAATAAAATATTTATATTTTATTTATGAATAATATATAAATAATTATAAAATTTATATATCTAATTTATCGATTCGATTTGGTTATTTTTTTAGTAAAATTAAAACCAAACTAAATAGTATCGATTTTTAAAATTTAAAACCAAACCAAACCAAATATTAATTTTTTAAATCAGTTTGATTCGAATTGCAGTTCGATTTGATTTTTTAACTATAACTATGAACAACCGTAGATTGAGATAGATAAACAAATGGTCTTTTAGTAGAAATTTGTTGTTCAAAATAATCATGTTACAAAATATGATTGTGAATAAATATTTCTTCTTCCATGTGAATAGTGAAATATGGGAGCCACTTTAATCTTTGTATCATTAAAGATAGCTTTATTATTGGGTGGATGAAAACACCACTAAAATAAAATCTTAGAAAGAGTACAAATTCCATTTTACTTACTTTTCTAACTTGTCTACTTCCCTCATTCTTGGGACACATATTGTTTCCAACTTTTAAGTTGTACTGCTAACTATTATCTCTTTTCAAGACTTGATACCTTTTACTAAGGGCAGCAGGGGTGTATATGGTCAGGTTGATTCGGATTTTTAAATATCAAATCAAATTTATTGTGTTAAAAATTTAAATTTATAAGTCAAATCAAATTAATAAAACTCAGTTTTTTGGGTGTTTCAACCTTGGATTTTTTTGGATTTTTTAAATACCAAAACAAATTATTTGTGTCGAATTTTTAAATTTTTAAATCAAATCAAACTAATAAATCTCGATTTTTTTTGGATTTTTGGATTTTTCCGGTAAAGTATTCATACAAACATATAATTAACTTGTGCTCCAAATATTTCTTTTGTTCAACCAAACTATAACTATCTAATGTGTTTCTTAAGAAAATAACAGAAAATATGAGATGAGTGATGACACTAAAATATTCAATAAAAAATAATAATGAACTCATATAAAATAAATATTGCAAATTGATAAGTCATAATGAAAATGATCATAATTTAAAAGTACTAAATCATGCTAAAATAAGTCTAATAAGTATTAATTACATGATTTAACATTAAAGAAAAATTAAAAAATAGGTTATGTATTTTAAATGTTTAAATCAATGTAAAACTAAAGAACAAATATTCAACATTATTGTCATACTTAGGGTTGAATTAATTTATTTTTATTAGCATTAATATTGATTTGATTTTGAATTGAGCTTTATTAGAGTTACCGATATCTATGGATTATAACCTTTATTGGACCATTCAAAATTTCGAGTCTCAAAAAACTTGAAAAAATATGTTAAAAGATAAAAATTATGAAAACATAAAAATTATATATATAATGTCGGGTTGGTTTGGTCTCGATTGACTTTTTTTAGTTAAAACCAAACCAACCCAAGTATAGTTGGATTTTTTTCCAATACCAAATCAAGTCAAACCAAACCATTAGTCGGTTTTTTTTTCGATTTGACTCAATTTTTGATTTGCTTTTGTACACCCTGACCTTTTACTCCCTTACCCAACTTGATAAATACTTTAAAATTAAATTTGCTCTAAGATCTAAGTTGATTATAATTTTTACAAATAATATTTATAAGTTGTTGAAATATCTTCTTTTAGAATAAATATGATTAAATATGGTAGTTTTCATAAAATTAAAAAAATTAGGATAAAATTTGAAAAAAGCATATAATGAAATTGAATAAGTGTGTTTTCAAATTATTATTTTTAAAATTCAAAGAAAAAAGAATCATATGATCAAACATACGAGGTGGGCCAACTATATTAATATTCGTACTAGGTGGTCCTGTTGTCAATTTTTATGTTCATCCTCAACTCAATCAACATTAATTGTCAATTTAAGAAGCATTCACTTTACACTTGTATTATTTTTATTTGATTACATTTTTGTGGATATTATATTCCCTGAAAAGTAGAACAAATTGTTAAATGCAACATATCGACCCTATTTGAACGTCAAGCACTTCCAAGTCCATAAGATAGGGTAAACTCATTTCTAAGAAATTGCCTCAAAGTGACGGCGAATCAAAATTTTCATTTACTTTATGAATTCGATCTTAGATATTTTAATTATTGAATTCAATATATTTTTAAAATTATGACTTCATATTTATTATTTTATTTATAAAATTATACTCCACGTCAAAAATATTAATTTCACATAAACACATTAACCTTTTTTCTTACCTGCAAGCTGCAATGAATGGAGGGATATTAATTAATGAATAAAGGCATGGAGCCAAGTTAATCAAGTCAAAACTTTAATGTTTCATTATTAATAACCAAATTATTGGGTTGATACAAGACAACAATGGAAAATGTGAGTAAAATTTTCCAAATGTAATGAGAAAGAGTACCTAGCTAAGTCACATCATAGTAGTTTGTCTTCATGGGGAGAGTGAATAGGAATTTAAATATTCTTCATTAAATACATTCGTTATTTTTTCCCTTCAATGTACCATTAATTTTGTATTTATTTATTTATTTGAAGTGTCTTATTTTGTTATTATGCACCACACAAGTTTTTTTGGGTGAAGTTTCACCATGCCTTTAGGCTTTAGCCATAGATTTTGAAAGAAATATTTGACTTTATTTTTAAAAAAAATATGCTTTATATCCACAAATGCTAAAAATTACTAATAATATTCATAAGTTTGTATTATTATTTTATAATAAAAATGTTTGTGAAAACTCTTTACAACGAACATAATTAATATAAATTTGAAAAACAAGAAGAAGAAGAAAACATAAGAGAAATACCATTGATTTTTTTCAAATATATTAGCTTGTTGCAAACCTATCAATCAAAAGGTATTCGAGCTAGCTGTGTAAGATTAATTGGTTAGCCTTTAAAACTTGATAGATTATTTGGTCAATAATTTCCTCCTTATTTTCAAAACAAACGAAGGAAGACTTCTGAACTAATTATACATGATTAGCTACTTAATTGTGTTACCCCGTACTATATATTGACGCTAAATTATAAAATTAAAAAAGTAAACCTACGGAGAAAAAGCAATTAGGCGTATGCAGGAGGGCGTCACTGGGTTCACGTGAACTCATGCTCCCCTCCCGAAATCATATATAGTAGTGTTATATATTTTTTATTTTTTTGTTAAATATAGATGTATGAACTCACACACGAAGTATCATATAATGTGACGATGATTGGGTGCACCTCTTAGTGAGGTTAGAAATTGAAATTTTATATTTATCTTGTTTTATTTTTCTTTCTAAAATTTGGTAACACCTCTCTAAGTGGTTATTGATAGCTCTTTTGGCATTATATTTAATTAAACATTTCAATTTTAAACCTATAATTTTAACTATTTTCAACAATAAGAACCTAAATATCAAATCGATTATATCTACCTTTTCATAAACTTATCATCCAAAAATCCTGAATACGCCTCTGTTTTGGCTTCACATTCTCCCAAGTCACTTTGGTACCCTGTGATTATGTGATAAAGAAGAAGAAAATGCAAAAATTAGGTGGGGTAACCACCCTTTAGACCGCTCATTAGAGTTTAATAACCGTTTGAAATGTAACTAAAAATAATTATTTATTAAAAATATTTGCATAAAAATACTCCTACTTATGATTAGGGGTGTGCATTCGGTTTTTAGGTTTGGTTTTGTACTATTCGGTTTGGGTTTTTCGGTTTTTAGTTTTTAAGAAGTATAACTCAATCTGAACCAAAGTAAATTTGGTTTGATTTGGTTTTTCTCTTTTTGGTTTGGATTTTTTCAGTTCGGTTAATCAGTTATGTCAATAATTAGAAGCAAAAAAAAGTTATATTTGCAATTTGAAAAAAAAAGCATAATATAT
>JAJOOO010020570.1:0-18214 GCA_029582685.1 Solanum piurae
GGGTGTGACAAACTTGGTATCAGAGAACAGAGTTCATGAGTCCTAGGGAGTCTATGAAGCCGTATTTGTAGAGTCCTAGTTATCGGTGTGAAGCGCGCCACATCTATAATTAGGAGGCTACAATATTTAGGGAAATTTCTCACTTCTTTCACACTTATTTCGTGTGTTAGAGTTTGATCTCTAAAAAAAAAGTTTCCCTCTAATTCGTGCTTGCTCGTGTTTCCAGATAATCATGCCTCCACCAAGAGAAGTCAGAGGTCGTCCTGCTAGAAGAATTGTCGAGGAACAAGGGGTACCTAATGCACTAGTAGTGCAACCCCAAGGAGAGGTCACCAAGGCTGAATTCCGTGAAGCTATCCTGATGTTAAGTCAAGTTGCGACCTATCAAGTCGGACAGAGAGATAATCGACAAGAAGTGGCTGATACTTCAAGGATCCATGAGCTTTTAAGGATGAACTCACCAAGCTTCACATGTTCAAGGGTCACTGAGGATCCGGAGAACTTCATTGAGGAGCTGAAAAGGTTATTTGATGTGATGCATATTGCGGATGCGGAGAGGGTGGAACTAGTTGCATACCAAATGAAGGGTGTCGCTAGAATCTGGTCGACCAATGGAAAAAGAATAGGGCTGAGAATGCGCCAATAGAGAGTTGGGCGGTGTTTGAGAGTGCTCTCATGGGGCGTTTCTTTCCCCGTGAGTTGCGAGAGGCAACGATAAGAGAGTTTCTCACCCTTAATCAGAGTCTATGAGTGCTCATGAGTACAGTCTGAAGTTCACACAACTTTTTCGCTATGCTCCTGAGATGGTTACTGACATGAGGAGTAGGATGAGTTTATTTGTTGCTGGGTTGTATCGTCAGTCAAGGGAGGAAGGCAAGGCAGCTATGCTGATAGGGGATATGGACGTAGCAAGGCTTATGATCCATGTACAACAAGTTGAAGAGCATACGCTGAAGGATAGGGAAGAATCTAAGAATAAGAGAGCTAAGACATCAGGAAATAAGTTCGGGTAGCAAAAGAGTAATGCCAACTGGTCGTCTTTCTAACATAAATCGAAGGTAAATGCTTCATCATCTACAAGTGCACCTACACCTCAGAAAAAAAGTGAGTACAATAGTTGGAATTTCATAGCTAAGCCTGCAGAGTCTCAAGGTAGGTGGCACATGGAGGTGACTGGGATCCTGCATGTGCTAGGTGTGGTAGAATCCACCCAGGTAAGTGTCGCGATTGCCAATCAGGTTGTTTCAAGTGTGTCCAAGAGGGCCACTTCAAGAAGGAGTGTCCTAAGAAACAGCAAGGTAATGGAAATCAGGGACATAGAGCCCAATCTTCATCAGTTGCTCCACCAGACTGAGCTGCACCTAGAGGAGCTACTTCTGGTACTGGCGGATGAACAAACCGCTTATATACTATCAACAGTCACCAAGAGCAAGAGGATTCACCGGATGTTGTCCCAGGTATGATTCAAGTCTTTGAATTTACTATTTATGCCCTGCTAGATCTAGGAGTGAGTTTATCTTTTGTAACTCCATATGTTGCTATGAACTTTGATATATTTCCAGAGCAACTTAGTGAACCATTTAGTGTCTCTACACCTGTTGGTGAGTCTATTCTAGCAGAAAAAGTCTATCGTGATTCTCCCGTTTCCATCAATCACAAGAGTACCATGGTAGATTTTGATGTCATTCTAGGTATGGACTGGCTTCAATTCTGTTATGCATCAATAGATTGTAAAACTCCAGTAGTCAAGTTCTAGTTTCCAGTGAACTAGTTATAGAGTTAAAGAGTAGTTCAATAGTGCCTAAGGGTCATTTTATTTCGTACCTTAAGGTGAGAAATTTAGTTTCCAAGGGGTGAGTCTATCTCTTAGTCTGAGTTAATGACTCTAGTGTTGAGATACCTCCTATTTAGTCAGTTTCACTAGTAAGAGAGTTTTAAGAAGTCTTTCCTAATGATTTACCCGGAGTTCCTCCTGAGAGAGAAATAAACTTTGGTATAGACATCATTCCAAATACTCGTCTTCTCTCTATCACGCCATATAGAGTGGCACCAGTAGAGTTGAAAGAGTTGAAAGAACATTTTAGAGTTCATGAGAAGAATTACCCAGCCCATGATCTAGAGTTGGCTGCCGTAGCTTTTGCTTTGAGAATATTGCACCATTATCTTTATGGTGTTCATGTGGATATGTTCACCGATCACAAGAGTCTTCAGTATGTGTTTAATCAGAAAGAGCTTAATCTTAGCCAGAGGAGGTGGTTAGAACTACTCATGGAGTATAACATGAGTATTCTTTATAACCTAGGCAAGTCTAATGTTGTTGCTTATACCTTAAGAAGGTTCTCTATGGGTAGTACCTCCCATGTTGAAGAAGAAAATAGAGAGTTAGCAAAAGATGTGCATAGACTTGCCCGCTTAGATGTTCGCTTAATGGATTCCATAGAAGGAGGAGTAGTGGTGATGAATCATCATTAGTGTCAGAAGTATAAGGCAAGCAAGACCAAGACCCTATTTTGCTGGAATTACAGGCAAATGTTCATAAGTAAAATGTATTAGCTTTTGAACAAGGGGGAGGTTATGAGTTGAGGTATCAAGGAAGATTGTGTGTACCAAGGGTGGATGAACTCCAAGAAAGTATCATGGAGAAAGCTCATATCTCCAATTATGCTATCCATCCGGGTTCCACAAAGATGTATCGTGACATGAGAGTAGTCTATTGGTGGAATAGTATGAAGAAGGGAATTGCAGAGTTTGTTGCTAAGTACCCGAATGGCCAACAAGTTAAAGTAGAGCACCAAAGTCCAGGTGGTAGGGCTCAGAATATAGTTTTTTCTGGAATGGAAGTGGGAGAATATGCAGATATCCTATTTGATGGTTTGAAGTTGGTGAAGCAGGGTTGATAGGACCAGACTTAGTTCACTAAGCTATGGAGAAGGTGAAAGTGATTCAAAAGAGGTTGAAAACGGCGCTATGTTGTTAGAAATCCTACACTAATTTTAGGAGAATGGAGTTAGAGTCTGAAGTAGATTATAGGGTATACTTGAAAGATTCACCCATGAAGGGTTTCATGAGATTTGGTAAGAAGGGGAATCTTCGTCCCCGGTATATTGTCCCTTACAGAATATCAAAAGGGGTAGGTAATGTATCTTATGAGTTGGAGTACCACAAGAACTAGCAGCACTATATCCGGTATTTCATGTCTACATGTTCAAGAAGTGCATGGGAGATACTTCACCTATCGTACCAACTGAAGATATTGGGATCAAGGATAGCTTATCTTATGAAGAGATCCCTGTTCATATTTTAGATCGTCAAGTTCGCAAGTTGAGGACTAAGGAAGTATCATTAGTTAAGGTCCTTTGGAGGAACTAATTTGTTGAGGAAGCTACTTGGGAAGCTGAGGAGGATATGAAAGAGACATATCCACATCTATTCAAATCCAGAGAAGTTCTGAATCAAGGCACTAACGTTCTTGTTAGTACTCTTTACTTTATGAGACTGCATATGTGTTTGCATTGATTGTTGGGTGTTTTAGTTGAAGGTTACATATTACACCCTTAGCATAATTAGAATAATCTCATTCGAGGACGAATGTTCCCAAGGGGGAGATATTGTAAGATCTCGCAAAATTGAATTAACTAGGAAGAAGTTAAGAATTTGGAAATAGTCATTCTTGGAAATAATTGAAATCTGGAAATTTCCTTAAGTTAGGAAAAGTGAGTTTTTGATCAACTTCAAACAGCCATAACCTCTAGCTCAGGATGATTTACGAGAACTCCCAGATATGGTAGGAAATATCTTGAAATTATCTTTACAACGCCGCTTAGTTTGCGTGATTCCGAGTTCGTATGAGTGAGTTATGCCCTTTTGAAGTTGGGCTGCTCGAATAAGGAAAGTCTAAAACCGGATTTTTGAAGGGTAATTTAGTCTTTTCCTTACTTTATTATTCTGATTCGTTTTTAAGAGTTAATTGGGGTAAAAATCAGAATTTAGTCAGTTTGGAAAAAGTTGAGTTCACGCTAGGTCTTGGAGAAAAGAGAAAAGAGGAGAAAAAAGAAGGAAGTTCAAGATTCGTCAAGAACGTTCAAGAATTGCTTGTGGATTTCGTCGGAGGTGATCCCTACAAGGTATGTGAGATCACATATCATTGGGTTAGTTCTCCCACGCGCCAAACATGTTTTAATTCAGCGAATTTAAGTCTTTGAAAGTTTAGAAATTGAGTTTTTGATGAACAATGTTGAAAGTTTCGTTGAATTTCTTGTGAGTTTTGTTGTTGGAGTTTCTTGTGCTTTAATTCATGTTTCCGGGTGTAATTTCGGTTTGAATCAATCATGAATTGAGGGTATAAATGATCCTAAGTGTTTGGGGAAAGAACTATTGAAGTTTAAAGGGTTTAGAGTTGAAAAACAGAGAAGAAAAGTCGTCAAACGCCTCGAGAAAGGACTGGGGCATCGCGCCAGCAAGCGCCCCAAAGCAGTCCCTGAATGTGGGGCGTCACGCCAGCCAGCGCACCCCAAATCAGTCCCTGAATGTGTGGCCCTGGGGCGATGCGCCAGCAAGAGCGCCCCAATCTGGTCCCTGAATCTTGAGGGCTGGGGGCCCGTGCCTCTCAGAGCGCCAGGGACGCCAGTTCTCCCCATTCATTTCCCACATTTTCGTACTTGTTCCTTAGCAATGTACCTATATTTTCTAGTTGATTCCAACAATCTAAGGTACATCTAAACATCATGAAATCATTCATAAACATGAGATCATGAACCTTGAATCCATAATTCAATTCAAGGAAAGTTAGGATCAAAGTCAAGAGAAGTTTAGAGTCAAGTCTAGAAGTTAAGAAGCAAGTCAAGCAAAGTTTATAAAGTTTTCAAAAGTCTTTAACGAATGTTTTAACTTTCTTTTAAGAATTAAGTTTTCAAGTTAAGCAAATAGTAAAGAGTTGGGTTCATTTTTCAAAAAGCTATAAGGGAACTAAGTATTCCCTAAAGAGTTTATAAATGTTTTCACATTTGAGCAAGAAAAGGGAACATTGATTCCACGAGAACTTTTAAGCTAAGTTTTGAGTAATTATCTCAAACCAGAGAAAGAGTTTTGTCTTTTACAAACACATGAGTTAAGTATATATTTTTAAGAGTATTATTGAGCATCGATGTGGGAATGCGAGTTCTTATTAACTCAAGTCTCCATGAAAAACCATGTAGTCATCATGGGTAGAAAGGGGTCATACTTTTTAGATGAACCCTTTTCGCATAGATTAGTGGATCCACTAAGTCAGTTAGGTTCTATATCTTTGGCAGGGTATAGGATGGCCTTGGCAGCGTGAGGTAAAGTGTTGTATCACCACTTAAACTTATAGTGGTGGTGGTCGGTTAGAGAAACTCCCACAGCAGTAATTGCATGGTTCTTCAAGGGGTTCTGCTTAGTATGAATGGGGGTATGGGACTTCATTCATGCATTGTACAAGCAGACTTTGAGAGGAAGCATGGTATGTCTTTTATGATATTATGGTTTTGAACAAAGTGAATTACAAATTCTTTTATATTTATTTTTAAATTTTAGTTTGAAACATTACAACAAGCATATTAAAATGGTGTATACCAAATCATCAACTTCTTGAATCAGATTATATGGTTCTAACTCTTATCTTTATTTAAGATTTGTCAACTTATTACTTATAAAATTATGTTAACAATTCATATAATAATTGCCTCACTGAAAGAATGTTTTTCAATGTTGAGTTGATAAAATTTTACCTAAAATCAATAACTCAAAAAAAAATATTACATACGTATAATTTCATCTAAATAGTGTAAGAAAAATAAATTTGAGTAAATATGTATACGATGTTTTTGTTTATATTTTAGGCCTCAAATTGAAATTTCGCTCTAGGCTCCCAATTACGTTGAGCCGCCACTGTTCATACCTAAACTATCACTTGTTAGTTTGAGAAACACACATCTCTCTTTTATAACACTCTCACCATGGTCTGTGTAATGCACTCTCTCTTTTATTTAACAGAAATTTCGTGTGTTCCAAGTGTTGCTGCAAGTTCTAGTGAACTTCCTCCCCTTGTTAGTGCTTTAAAAGCTTGAGCTGAAGAAAATGCTGCAAGTTTTCATCGTTGATTCAGCTCATTGGTGCAAAACTGTTTCTTCATGATTTGCCTAAGCTTCTAGAGCTTGACAATCTGTTTTCACCAGAAGGTCCCATTTTCAAAGCACAAAAACAAGCAGCAAGACTTTTTGGAGCATTGGAGACATGGTTCCTTGTTGGCGGTAGTACATGTGGAATTCACGCGGCGATTGTTGAATTAAGTCTTTGGCGTAACTCACACCCCAAAAGCTAGATTAAAGAGGGGAGGATTGCCCAAGCCTTATAAGAAATCTACACATCTCATTAATCACCAATGTGAGACTTTTTTCTTTGTAATAGCCATTATGGCGACTTGTTCACCTGGAGATACTCTTATTCTCCCATGGAATTCTCATATCTCAGCCATATCTTCAATGGTATTGTCTGGTGCACTCCCGAGGTATATCGTCCCTGAATAAGATTTCAAATGGGATGTTGCTAGTGGCATCAGGGCAAGTACAAAAAAATAGCTTCATTACATCCATAGGAAATGGCTACAAATTATGCATCTAGTATAGCTACCAATTCTCACTTAATGGCTATTACTACTTAACAATAGCCAAAAAAAAAGAGTAAAGTTTCGTGGGTATTCACGCTTCACATTTCAAGAGTTGATTTCTTTGATTGATCAAACAGATGCTTGCTCAGCACCTTCATCAAACACTTCATCTGCAACTTCAAATAATTATAATTAAATTTGACCAAAAAGGACAAGACAAACCCAAAAGATGAAGATACATACAGACAAAGAGATGAAGCATAGGCAAATACTATAAGAAGTGTTTATGGGCTAAAATCAGAGTTCCACTTGAAACAAAAGGAGGCGAGAACTGATTAAATTGCCCATCCAAAGAAGCAGGAATGTCGACCATCAACACCTTGCTGGTATAGACTTCTATATAGTAGTAATATGTTGGTCAGAGAAGGGGAAAGAAACAAATCATTTTCAAACTCCAATTTTTAAATATTATAATTTGACCCTCTAACTTAATTAAAGTTTAAATGATTTTTTAAAAAAGGGAAATTAACTGGGGTCCACTTGTCCTTTTAGTGGTGGTACATACGAACCTAATGACATAGTTAATAAGACTTTATTTGATTTATATGAATATGATGATGTTGTGCAAAATTTGGCGAATCCTATACCTAAAAAGATTTATGATGTAACTATTACTTTGGTCCGAGATGGTCAAAAACTTGTTGCACCCAAATCGCACACGCAAGTGCACGTGGTCGTTCAAGTATTAAAGTGGTTGTTATAAAGAGCTGGGTATCGTACCCACAGGGACTTACAATTAGAATCAAATAATTTCTCCAAAACTTTTAGCTTAGCACAAGTGTTATTAAGATTTCAAGAATGATTTATTTTATAATTCTAAGAGTTAAATAAAATGTAACAAGAGCGATTCAATTTCAAGGTTTTCAAACAATGATTTGGTAAAGTCCAGGACTGCAGCTCTTATCAGGATTCATCTAACTATATTGTTTAAATGGGAGTTAATCAACTATTGAATCAATGATCACAGGATTAAATGTATGATTGTGATCTCCCGACCTCTAATCGCCTACCATAAATGACAACCTAACTACATCATTGAGCGGGGATAGGCTGGACCAAGTATCGAGCATTACGATTTTTTCCTGTATAGTGACCAAGCATGGTTTATAGGTATATCCCTATCCTAGATACAAATTAAGCCTAGTTATTAAGAGAAAATCATGCTCATTATGCCCCACGTTCTATCCTCTTATTCCTCTCCCGTGTTCAATTCGGACAATATGTTTACTTCAACGATGATCAGGCACGAAATATGAAAAGCAAGAACATAAGAAAGATTCATATGATAATCAATATTAACATAATAAAAACTCAATAGATTACAATCATCTTGTATACACGACCCTAGAACTAGGGTATTTAGCTATTCATAATAATAGATTCGATCAAACAATGTTTAAGTATCATAGAAATATCGAAAGTAAAAGAGTTTAGGAAAGAACCCTAAAAAATGATGCAATAGCTCTCCAAGTCATCATTCTTCAAAACCCAAAAAAAGAATGTTTTAATAAAATAAAATATTAAACTATTTATACTAAAGTCAAAACTGCCAAATCTGGCACTCAGGGGCGCGATGCTGAGGGCTTCTCAGATTTCATTCTGATAATCTTTTCTCTTCTCCGCGACGCGGTCTTGACACGGACCACTCTACCTCAATTCGAATCTCGTGAACCAAAATTAAAATCCATCTCCGCAAGGCGGAGAGGATATGGCTATGCCTTGGAATTCTTCTCTTCCTTTTTCTTCCTTGCTTCTTTTTGACTTGGATCTAATGTGTTCCCCAATGTCCATTTTAGTGCTCGTTTCTCCCTTTAAGCTCACCTACACAACTAATCATGTTGGTTAGCTCATATACAACCAAAAGACTCGATAAGACTATAAACAAACACACATTGAATTCAAATTTAGCTTAAATATGGGCATTATTAGATTTCTAGACATATAGATACGCCTACGATCACTACCCCACACTCAGATCTTTGTTCGTCCTCGAACAACTTACTAACTACTTCTAGACCTAGACTCTCTACTATGGTATTTGTGCATCTGCCACTTTCTTCCAAGGATCTGCAGTTTGTTAACACAAGCATTATATCATTCAAAGTATGCATGACTCCTGTAAATGACTTGGCAACTTTTAGCAACCAATGCATTTAACACCATGTGCACCATTACATATCACCCATCTTTCATACAACAAGTTCCCCTCACTCTAAAGAATAGTCCACACACTCAACTCAGCAAATTGAATATAATTTAAGGACTTTGCAAATAAGGTACACTCTCACTCAACAAAGACATCATACATGCATGCATTGAGAACTATAAGCTTGCCAATTATGTACATCTCCACTAATGAAGTGTGTTATGCTCAAAATCAAATAGGACTTGTTCCATTTGTAATATAGTCTTGAGGTAAGGGAGGATTCATATAGATAAAATTAGTGACTTATCCTCCCTAATGCACCAGTTTTAATTTGCTACTTACATTCACAACTATTTCTTTTCTTCAACCCCCTCTTTCTTCATAGATTTCCACTGGTATTACCAACCTTGCCTTTATTTTTTACTTCCCCCTTTATTTCTATAGATCTTTTCTTCTTCTTTTTTTCTTTTTTTTTTACACTCAACAATATCCACCCTTGATTTAGAGATTTATCTCGAGTTAAGGTGCACATTGCCCTTGTAAGGGTCAGGGTCATCATTAAGGTGCTTACCAAGTTTGCCACCTTCAACTTAGTCTTTTAACCTTAGTCAAAGTGCACAATGTCCCAAGGACCATGGCCAATCTCAGACTTAAACTCATGGGGCATCATTTTACTACCTATTTTCTTTCTTCCCCAACAACTAAACATGTCCAGCCTACTTACTCTTTCCGCTGCTTTCACTTTTCCTCCTAATATAGTGCATTAGAGATTTGGGATCAAAGCTAACGATATCAATAAAAGGGATTCGACTTAATTACGTGACTTAGAACAAAATCAAGGCTAAAAGGCTCAATGGGATATACTAAGGATATTATTTCTGAAAAGGCTAATCTTCAAGACCATTCAAAGAAAGCCTATTGTCATCTTCTAAACACAACACCACTTTTATTTCATTTCAATAACATGTCTGGCAAGTTCTAGACTCAGATACATTACATGGATACTACAAAAACTCACAGCTCATGGCATAAGTTCTAATCAAGAATGGGTCAATCACATCACACGATCAGTTTCATGCACAAGGTCCAATTTAAGCTTAAGTTGCAATCATTCAAGTCCAATACAAAAAGTTCAACTGCATTAATATATCAACTTCAATTCATGCATTCATACATTTTCCTTTCAAAATTTCAGCTTCAGCACAAACCAACCTAAGACTCAATGACGAAATTGTCATTAAGACGGTCGTCATCCATCTATCATTGGGCAATGTGACTCAACTATGACTACTGACTCAATCCTAAAAAGATAAAATATTTTTGTATTTTGCACGATTCAAAGGGACATTCCTTGGCCAAAGAACCAAAAACAACCTCCAAGGAACCAAAAATAAAACAAAAAATACAAAGCAGACTCTAACATAACAATGTTCAACAATAAAAATATATACAGACCAGGTATGATTTCACCTCTCACCCCACACTTATACATTAGCACTGTCCCCAGTGCTTCACAAAAAATTGAACAATTCAAGAGGTAAGGAGAAAAAACTCCCTGATCAATCCTTCCATTGCATCACCCTCTTCTTCCTCATCACCGGCCTGAGCGAGGTCTATATCCTCATCAGAATTGGACTCTACATCTGAGCTAGTACGCAAGCGCTCCTCATCTGTCGGAATATCATTATCGATCGGCTCACGAAACTCAGGGCCAATGCCAAGTAGGGCCTTGGCGTGGTAATTCAATGGGTAACGCCTCTCAACATTTCCTAACTGCATGTTAGTGAAAGCCAGGCAGCCATTCTAGTTGCGTAGCATATCTAGGCCATACATACTAGCCATAATCAGCTCATCGCATCGATGGCGCTCAGCAGTGGTGATAGTTGGCCCAAACTCAGTGTTGGGCCCTTTGGTCCTAATGATGTCCAACGGTGCTGGGATAAGAATGTCATGTAGTCCACATTTTCTTCAGGAACACCTGCAGCACGACACATTCTGGTAATAAGGCCACCAAAAGCGTACATGTAGCCTTTAGGGGCTTTCGCCTCGCAAATTTCAGGACAGCTCTGATATTCAACTCTGTAGCCGTCATCAATGCATAGACCAAGTAAACCCTGTCTCGGGTAATATTTGTGTAGTGGAGACCCGATATCAAGCAATTCATGACAATCTTTAGCCATACTCGTGTCTACCTAAGCATGTGAGCATAGGGAAGAGATTAGTGATATCTCTTCCCACTATGCTTGGTCTATTGCACCATGGACTGAGGACCACACAGTGTATGTCTAATGGATCGGTATGGAGGGCATATGTCCAGCCCTGTAAGCACCAATGGATCAGTGTCCTGCACCGTCCCTAATATGTCATTGATAACCGCGGGTGTGATAGGCACGTTAACTCACCACACAGTCACAAAATGTGATCTTGCATCAGGTGCTCAATTGGCATAGAATTCGCGGATCATGTGCAAGTTGCACTCTTATTGTTCTGAAAAGATAAACTCCATACACAACTCCCTGATCCGCCTTAGTATCTTTGGGAATTCTCGTGCCAAGTTGTCCCTGTCAATGCAAACGTCAGAGAAATACGCGCATCAGTGTGATTTTTCCACCATGCCTTTCCTTCCTTAGTCACAGCCTTCACCCCGAATCGCTGATGTTTGTGTAATCAAGACACAACTTCCAATGCAAGTGTCTACAATCGTACTATAGTATACTAACCCAAAAAAGGTTGGGATCGTTCCACAAGGAGTGGTTTTGAGAATTAATAGAAAAATAAAATTAAGTTCTAATTAGTCATAGCTAAAAACATAATCGAATAAAAACATGATAAATCTAAAGGGTGACACAAATGTGTCAATTAACAATGGGGGTTTTGTCATACGTAAGTAAAAACACCAAAAATACAAAAAGATACTAATATGGAGACAGGATTCTTGGGATCTGATAGGAATACGTGATAGACGAAATCACTGGGTACACGCTTTTGGTAGTAAATTCATTGAATCTTTGTGACTAGGCTAGACTTTAAAGGGGATAAGCTCTCTCTCGAGCAACTTACCCCGTTTCAAGCAGGTTCCTCTCGGACACCCATTTGCCGCATGAAGAACAGCATCCATCTTAACTCACTCACTCTCTAAAGCTGAGTGTGTGGACATGGGACTAGGGTTCACTCTTTCAAGCTAAACCTCATGTCGACCCACTCACACTAGCTATCAATTTAGTAGTCTTAGTTTTACGACCTTTCTCTTGAGCTGGTCGAAAACACAAAGCTGAAATCGTATTTACAACTACAATTTCATTAAGTTCCACCACAACTACTAAACGAAATCACATCAAAACAACAAATAAACCACCAACAAGCAAGACCCAAAAACTAATCTAACCCGTATTCACAAAATCACACCCCAAGAAATGGAGTTTTAGCTAGACATTCTAAAGAGATAGAAATTTATACCAAAATATGTTTTCATTCAAATGGCTATTATGCTCACTTTTGTTTCTGGGTGCAGGTGCACTAGCAGATGATGGTGCAGGTCCATTTTGCTTTTGCTGAAAGGACGAACGGTTCACATTACTTTTCTACTTCCTGGACTCATTCCCTGTCTTAGCTTTCTTATTTCTGAATTATTCCCTATCCTTCAGCTTCTCTTCTTCAACCTCTTGCACATAGACAATCAACCTTGATATATCCATGTCCCAAATTAGCATCGCTGCCCTGCCCTCCTTGCTTGATAGACGGGATAACCCAGCAATAAACAGACTCATTCTACTCCTCATATCCTCAACCATTTACAGAGCATAACGGGATAGTTGGGTGAACTTCAACCCATACTCATGAAATCTCAAGGAATCCTAATTATATTAAGGGTAACAAATTCTCGTACCTTGGCCTTTTTAGCCCCCATAAACCATGTAGCCATCATGGGTAGAAAAGGGTCATACTTTTTAGATGATTCCTTTAGTGCTTTTTAGCATAGACTAGTGGATCCACTAAGTGAGTTAGGTTCTATACCCTCGGCAAGGTATAGGATGGTCCTTGACAGCGTGAGGTAAAGCGATGTATCATCACTGTAGCTCTGAAGTGATAGTTGTCGGTTAGAGAAACTCCCACAGAAGTATTCGTATTTTTATATACATCAAAAATATTTGTATTTTTATATACAAATAGAGTTCATATTGTATCTTTGCATAAATACAGAGTTATTATTGTATTTCTAAATACATAGAGTTGAAAACCATGTTTTAAAGCTTTTCTTTATACTGCATTATTTACACTGTTTAATATTGAAATCATTGAGTTGAGTTGAGATAGGTAAGTTCTTCAATTCCTTTCAAACTTATGTCATGTTTAGCATTCCAACTCACATACTCTTACATTCAATGTACTGATGCCAGTTGGCCTGCATCATCTTATGATGTAGACTCAGGTAACTAGGATCGGCATCCATCGCATCGTTGATCCAGTGAGTAGTTCAGAGTCTGTTGGTGAGCCTCTTTGCATTCCGGAGGACTCCTTTTCATTGCTTTCAGTTTTATTATTAGTTCATTAGGATGTCGTGGACCTGTCCCAACATCCATCTCAGTTCTTTAGAGGCTTCATAGATATATTTGTATTTATCTTGTTATTAACTTATGTTCAATTTTGAGTTGCCACTTTGTCTAAGTTAAATATTTATTTCTAAAACATTATGAGTTTAGTTTGAGATAGTTGAGTTATCTTGCATTTGAGCTCTTTTCTTAATGCTTAAAGTCTTCCGCTGAGTAAGTAAGCCAGGCCAAGGGTTCGCTTGGGGCCAGCAATGGTTCTCGAGTGCCGGCCACGTCCAGAGTGTAGGCTCGGGGTGTGACAAACTTAGTAACAGAGCTCAGAATTCAAGAGTCCTAGGGAGTCTATGAAGTCGTGTCTGTAGAGTCCTAGTTATCAGTGTGAAGTGTGCCACATCTATAATTAGAAGGCTGCAACATTTCGGAATTCCTTTACTTCTTTCATACTCATTTCGTGCGATAGAGTGTATATCTATAAAATTCTCTCTCTAACTCGTTTGTGCGCATGTCTTTCAGATCATGCCTCCATGAAGAGCTGTCTGAGATCATCCTGCTAGGAGAGATGTCGAGAACCAAGGGGTACCTAATGCACTAGAAGTGCAACCCCAAGGAGAGGTCACCGATGCTGAATTCCGTGAAGTTATCCAAATGTTAAATCAAGTTGCGACTAATCAAGTTGGACAGAGAGATAATCGACAGGAAGTGGCTGATACTTCAAGGATCCGTGAGTTTTTAAGGATGAATCCCCCAAACTTCACAGGTTCAAGTGTCACAGAGGATCCAGAGAACTTTGTTGAAGTGCTTCAGAAAATTTTCGAGATATTGCATATTATTGATGTTGAGAGGGTGGAACTAGTTGCATACCAAATGAAGGGTGTCGCTAGAATATGGTTCGACCAATGGAAAAAGAATAGGGCTGAAGATGCGCCAATAGTGTGTTGGGTTGTGTTTGAGAGTGCTTTCATGGGGAGTTTCTTTCCCCGTGAAATGCGAGAGGCAAAGATAAGGGAGTTTCTCACCCTTAAGCAGGAGTCTATGAGTGTTCATTAGTACAGTCTTAAGTTCACACAACTTTCCCGCTATGCTTCGGAGATGGTTGCTGACATGAGGAGCAGGATGAGTGTATTTGTTGCTGGGTTGTCTCGTCAGTCAAGAAAGGAAGGCAAGGCAGCTATGCTGATAGGGGATGTGGACATAGCAAGGCTAATTATCCATGTGCAACAAGGAGGATAAGCTGAAGGATAGAAAAGAGTTTAAGAATAAGAGAGCTAAGACATCAGGAAATGAGTTCAAGTAGCAAAAGAGTAATGTGAACCGATCCTCTTTCCACCATAAGCATAAAGGACCTGCTCCATCATCTTCTAGTGCGCTTGCACCCAGAAAAAGAGGTGAGTATAATAGTCAGAATTCCCAGAGTTTCAGAGTTAAACCTGCCTATTCTCAAGGTAGTATGGCACAAGGGGGTAGTAAGCCTCCTGCATGTGCTAAGTGTGGTAGGAACCACTCAGGGATGTGTCCTGAGGGCTCCATTGGTTGTTTCAAGTGTGGCAAGAATGGGCATTTCATGCGAGAATGTCCAATGAACAGACAGGGTATCGATAATGGGGGAAATAGAGCCTAGTCTTCTTCAGTTGCTCCACCAGACAGAGCTGCACCTACAGGAGCTACTTCAGGTACTGGCGGAGGATCAAACTGCCTATATACTATCACTAGTCGCCAAGAGCAAGAGGATTAGCCAGATGTTGTCACTGGTATGATCCAAGTCTTTAACCTTGTTATTTATGCTTTGCTAGATCTAGGAGCAAGTTTATCTTTTGTAACTCCATATATTGCTATAAATTTTGATGTTATTCCTGAGCAACTTAGTGAACCATTCAGTGTTTCTACACCTGTTGGTGAGTCGATTCTAGCAGAGAGAGTCTATCGTGATTGCGCCATTTATGTCAATCACAAAAGTACCATGGTTGATCTAGTTAAGTTAGACATGGTAGATTTTGATGTTATTCTTGGTACGGATTGACTTCATGCCTATTATGCATCAATAGATTGTAGAACTCGAGTAGTGATGTTTATCGTGACCAACGGCACTAACTACGGTATGAGTGTCTACGAACGTTGATAATATAGTAACCCAACCAAGGGTTAGGGTCGTGTCCCAAGGGAGCAGTTTTGAGAATTAATAGAAAAATAAAATCTAGTTCTAACTAGTCGTAGCTAAAGAAATTAATGATTAAAAACATTGTAAATCGAAAGGGGGACACAAAAGTGTCAAATATCAATTTGGGGGTTTTTGTCACAAGTAAGTAAAAACAACGAAAATAACAAGAAAATCAAGTATGGGGAAGAGTTCTTGGGGTGTGACCGCAATACAAGTTGAGATAAATGGTTGGGTACATGCTTTCGATAGGAAATTTGCAAGATAATAGTGACTAGGCTAAGCTTTAGATGGAAATAAGTTCCCTCTCGGGCAACTTACCCCGCTTCAAATGTGTCCCTCTCGGACACCCATTTGCTGCATGAAGACCAGCCTACGCCTTACCCCACTCACTCTCTCGAACTGAGTGTTAGGATATGGGATGAGGGCTCACCTTCTCGGGCTGAACCTCATGTCAACCCACTCCTTAGGCCATCAGTCTAGTGGTCTTGGTTTTGCGACCTCCCTTTCGGGCAAGCCAAAAACACATGGGTGGCTTTGTATTTACAACTACAAACCCATTAAATTAAACCACAACCACTAGGTGAAATCACCATTAAAATACATCTAACCTATCAGCAAGCAAGACCCAACAATAATATCAACACATATTTGCTAAATCACACCCCAAGAATGGGGGGTTTTAGTCACACATCAAGAAATAACAAAATACACCTAAAATGATAGTGAAATCAAATGGGTAGAAGAAATTAAACCTTGATTTAAGCATTGGAATAAGAATAGAGAAGACCCACTTCCAACTTGGGGAAGATGAACTCTTTTCTTCAAGTTTCCAAAACCCTCTCCAAACTTGAGAGTAAATAGTACTAAAAATTATATTGTCTAAAATTTGATACTAAAAATGGTAATGCTAAAACTTCCTCCCCTAAGCTAAAACTCTCAACGAGTATTTATAATTTTCAAAAATATGTGTTGCGACAGATCGTTCGGCGACATTAGTTAGAATCGCCGATCAACTCAGCTATTCGCCTTTTGGTGTAGTTCATCGCCGTCTTGCATCATCATTCGGCATCGTCGTGCTCTGGGTCATTGGGCGACATAGTACTGCTTCGCGGACCTTCTCGGTGATGCGCCAACTGCTCTCTTTTTCCACCGACTTGATCCTTTCCTTCAGAGATCAGCACACTGGAACAAAAAGTGAAGTGAGACCTTTCAGCGATTCGCCAAGTGAACTCGGCGATCATCAGGCCTTCATTTTCTTGTTCTTTTCAGCCTTTACGTTCCTTTTTGCGAAGTAGCGTCCATGTTTTCCTTCAAACTTCAAATACCTGAAACTTAAAGGCTTTCATCAGATATTGAGATAAAATAAGCATTTGAGGACACAATTCCTATTAAAATATAACCCTAAATGAGTCCAGTATGTGGACTCATCAACACCTTAACTTAAACTTTTGCTTGTCCTCAAGAAAACTCGAGTTCAGTCGTTCAAAAAGGAGGTGTCTCAAACAGTGCTACACAAGACTCAATCATGAATGCACACAACAAAACTTCAAACTACTTATGCGGAGATTCAATTGTGTACTCAAAGATTCAAGTTGTGACACACCAGTACCAAAGATTCTCATACTCGCAATACTTGCTACTAATGCAGGTTCAAGCTCAACAAAAGTGTCTAAATTCCCTCACACAAAGAATGATTCCACATTCACACACATGAGCTAATCAAAATAAGATCAGGATTCAGATGCAACACTCACACTCGAAAAGAGGAACACAATGCATGTTTTCACTGATAGGTTTGCCCTTACTTTCCAATCGACTTTCGGTTCGGCTTTCTCAAGATCAAAAAGGACTTTTCAAGGCTTGTAATGGGGCTGAGTGAAAATGTATGATCATTTAGGCTCAGTGACTTTTTTCTCATGAGATGTGGTATTCTTAAGGCATCCCCTTCTTTTCCTTAATCAATTCTTTTTCTAGTGCTTCTAAGTCATCTTTTTATTCATCTCCATGGATTGCTTGGAAACCCAATTTATTTTGTACTTTTATTCCACAACTTTTCTTTTTCATTCTTTTCTTTCTTTCTTTTTTTATAAGGAGGGTTTCCATTTTTCTGCAACACCATGGGTTAAGGGAGACTTTTCTTGCACTTCTTGACTTCTCCTTTTCCTTTTTCACAGCACCCACAACTTAGGCTTTTGGCCTAAGTTGTCTATTCACTAAACCACAAATCAAGAGGATTATAGGTAGTAGATCAAGTAAGGTCTAGGGTTCATCAAGGTTCTTTCAAAGAAAGGTAAGGTTCAAAGGGTGTTCAAGAGAGTTTCACACGCTCACGGGTAGGCCACAAAAGAGGTATATGTCAAATTGGCTCACACTCTTCAAAAGTTTCCTAAGATCATCTCAAGATCACACCTTACTAAATCTGTAACACCCCGTATCCTAGATAGACCAAAAATGCAGATTTTGAGAAGTTGCAGGTGCAACTTACGGTCACCATCCATGGATCGTAGATCAGACCATGGTCCGTGCTGGTGGTCCGTGGTTTACCATTGCAGCCCCTCCCCAGAACTCAGTCAGAAAATCGGCTAAGTCCCGACTCACGGACAGACCTACGGTCCGTAGATCAGACCACGGACCGTGGTCTGTGTCCGTGGATCGACACCTCCTTTGCCCAGCCTCTG
>JAJOOO010020571.1:0-14410 GCA_029582685.1 Solanum piurae
TCCCGGTGGTATAATGCAACAACCCTATGAAGTAGCGTCTCAACTCCTCGATTGCATGACCAAGATCAACATAGCATGGTACACTTGTGAGGACCAAGGGTCTCCTCTCACTTTTAGGATGACTAAAGAGAAGATCGAAAAGGATCAAGCGAGAGACAAAAACATGGCCAAAATGATGACCCTGCTGGATATCTTGGCGAAAAATGTGATGGGTAGTGGTGCAAAGAGTGTTAATGGTGTATGTGTTGATGGAGTAAACCCCGATGAAGCACATTTTGAAGCACTATGCAATGAGGAAGTGACCATCCTTTCAAATCAAGGAGGAGGATTTCGTTCAAACTACCCAAGGCCGGGTGCAAATCAAGGTTGGAATAGAGATGAAGGATGGAGAGACCGTGACAGAGAATGGCGTGATCGTAACGCTACTTGAAAGGAAAGAGAGGGTGACAAGGATAGGTACGTCCCACCCCATGAGTGTCAAAAGCCTAAGGAACCAAGGGCTGACTCAAAGAATGTCCAAACGGAAGACATGCTCTCACATATTCTTAATAAGGTCGAAAGTTTAGACAAAGTGTTAAAAGAGATAAAGGAGGACGTCTCAACTCTCAATAAAAATGGCACCGCTGCTAGGGAGTGATGTTAGTTGAGAATTTTTAGTTAAGTTAAATTTTGTTCTTGTTAGTTACAGTTCTACTTACTTAATTTTTAGTTTTGTTTTGGTTGTTTGTGTTGAAAACAGGAAGTATGAGCGTGAACGATAGCAATGGCAGCCAAATAGGCCATTAAGACGACATCGGAAACCTCAATGATGTCAACGAGTCTCATGCTAATGACCCCCATCTCATGAGAGGTATTGGTGCCATTTTCTTGCCTCCGGCCGAAGGGAATGCACTGTTCCACATCATGAGTACTATGTTGCAACTCTTGCAACTAAAAGGGCTTTTTAATGGTTTGGCTTATGAGGATCCCCACGAGCACATTAGAAACTTCATTGATGTATGCAGACCATTCTCCTACAAGAATATCTCCCAAGAATCGGTCTGATTGAGGTTGTTCCCATTCTTTTTGATGGGAGAAGCGTGCAAGTGGCTAGTTGAATTGCCACATGAATCAATTACTTCATGGGAGGAGTTAGTTACTGCATATCAAGTGCGATTTTTCCCTCCCTCGAAGATGATGACTCTTCGGGACAACATTCAGAGCTTCAAACGTCTAGAAGGCGAGCCAATTCATGAAACTTGGCTGCGATTAAAAAAGTTGGTACTTCAATGCCCAACCCATGGCTTGCCTGATAACGTGTTGTTGCAGTATTTTTATAGGAGTCTTGACTCGGTAAATAAGTGTGTTGCTGACCAACTTTCTCCGGGTGGTTTGATGCAACAACCTTATGTGATAGCGGCTCAGCTCTTGGATGGCATGACTACCATAAACAGGGCGTGGTATACCCGTGAAGACCAGGTCTCCCCTCTCACGTTCAAGTTGACTAAGGAACAGATAGAGAAGGACTAAGAGAGGGACCAGAACATGGCCAATATCATGACACAACTTGACATTTTATCTAAAAATGTCAAGGGAGCTGGTGCTCGAAGTGTCAATGCCGTGGGTGTCAGGTGTGCTAATCCAAATGAGTCCAAGTTTGAGACCTTGTATAATGAAGGTAAATTTCCTAGCCAACAAAGGCGGTGGTTATCGTTCAAACTACCCGAGGCAGGGTGGTACCCAAGGTTGGAGTAGGGATGAAGGTTGGAAAGATTGAGATTGTGAATGGAGAGACCGTAATCCAAATTGGAAGGATGGGGAGAAGGATAGGTATGTACCTCCCCACGAGCTCAAAAATCCAAAGGATTCAGAAGGTGGTCGGTCTGAGGATATGCTTGGCAGTATCCTCAACAAAGTTGAGGGGTCGGACAAGATCTTGAAAGAGATGAAAGAAGATGTGTTGACCCTTAGCCATACCGTTACCTCCCATTTAGTATCAATCAAGCAGTTGGAAACCCAAATGGGTCATATATCGTCTCATCTAAACCCGAGACAACATGGGGGTTTGCCTAGTAATACTATGGCTAACCCTAAGAATGAGGTTTGAAGGTGGACTTGCGTTGTGCCACGACGTTAACTAAGGTGCTGCTTGGGAGGCAACCCAAGTTTTCTTATTTGTTTTCTTTCTTTGTTTGGAATAATGGTGTGTTAGTTATGCAGGTTAATGTGTGGAAAGTGTTAGAAAAGAGGGAATTTAGCGAGAAAAAGCCCAGTCGATGCATGGACAAAGCGGTCGATAACCCCGACCTAGACCGCCGTTAGACTCAAGACAAATTCAAATGGGAGTCTGTAAAACTCGGTGAGCCCAGGAAATTATTGGCGAATCACCGACCAAATCAGCGATCTCGATCTATTCCATCTTTTGGACCCCCACCATAACTGGAGGTCCTGTTAAACTCGGTGAGGTAAGTGACCACTCAGCGTGTCATCGAGTGGTTCAGCTAGCATGATTAACGTCGTCGAATGGGCGAAAACTGGATGATTTTTAAGGCCAAAAGGTTATACTTTTCAAATTCCTTCACTTGCCCTCTCTTTAAAGCTTCACAAACTCATACTTGCTTAGTATCTTCTACATTTTTGCATTTTTAAGAGTATTGTAGTCTTCATAGTTGTGTTCGAAGTGGATTTCATTGCAGCCTAGCTTTTCAGTCTTTATTAATCGGCAACTAAGGTTAGTTTTCCGTACCCCATATTTTTTTTAGTAATTTATACTCTTATGCAAATGATCTTACCGTGTTGGCATGTGCTGGGCTTCTCTGATAGGATTAAAATTTTTGAATGCCTATTTTAATTTGAAAATCTTGCCTATATTGTTTCGAATGTTGAAATTCTGTAATTTGTTGCATTGAAATAGGTTAAATTTTGTGGAGTTGTGCTTGTATGTTATGGGTCTTGTTTGAATTTGAGTTGTGCATGTTTTGATTTTTCTTGTTTTCGGGGGTTGCAGGGTTGAAATCGAGAAGTGGGTTGAAAATAGGCACGTTGGGTCGTTTGGCAAGCTGGGTCGAGCTCGCCGAACCACTCAGCGGTTCGCCTAATGTCCCCATCTCGCCTTTAATTTCATGCTTTATATAATGTTGGTTCTGTAACTTTCAGCGAGAAGCCTGAGGTCGCCGATGGCACTCGGTGACTCGCTAAAAGTCTTCTTGATCGCCTGTTGTCTACATCCCTGAGACCTTTTTGCACTGTCACTTTTGGCGGGCTAGCGCTTGCTCGCCGAAATCTATTGGCGATTCGCTGAAAGGCCCTTCCCATCACCAATTTTCCATAGCTTTAAAGTCAATCCTTTAGGCAAGCCCTATTTAGCTCGCCAAAGATATTGGGTAACTCGCCGACTAGTTCGGCGAGTTTGTCTGCAACTAATATTCTGTGCTTTTGGTTGAATATTTTCTAACTTTGTCTCGATGCTTTGTAAATATGGCTAGACCGAAAGTTGCTGGGAGAAACATGCCACACCAAAAGATAAGAGCACAAAATTTCAAAATAAATGAAGGGAGGTCAAATCCTTCCAAGAAGAGCAAACGAGAACCTCCACCTAGAGACAAAGGCAAGGGCAAGAGACCCATTTCTTGCAGGGAGACTACTCCCTGAGTCCCCTCTATTCCTTCATGGGCCCGAGGATTCTATGCAGCTGTGCGGAACTTTTTGGCGGATACACCTTTGGTAACTCCTGGTGGGTCTAGTACTACTGTTCGTTCTGAGGTGACTCCGGGCACTTATGCCCAAGTCTAGACTGATGCACCAGGTACTGATGCCAAGACAGTTAAAGTGACTGCATAGACACGATCCCCTCTTTACCTCCCTCTCTATCTTACTTTCGCATTGACTTTTGGATAATTTTGTTAGCATTTGAGGACAAATGCTTTTGTTTGTGGTAGGGTGAGGCCCACCTTTTGTGTGGCATTCATAATTCTTGTTTGTTTATATATTTGGGCTTTGAGCTAAATTTGTGTTATACACTGTTTTTGTGGATGTTTGAGCTTATGGCTCCTTGTTTTTAATTATAAATGATTTTTTACCCTTTCGAAATTTTTTTGTCACCTCGTGTTTGTATTGAATGTGGTTGTTCTTGTGCAAATTTATGTATTGGTTTTGATCAATATCGATGACTTGAATAGTGCTCATAATTGAACAAAAATGAATGTGCGACTACGATGAGGCTAAATGAAGTTGCATAGCCAATATGTGAACTCTTTGCATCTCGTTGTGACTAGACAAATATTGAATTGAGTCTCTTGTGATGAACATTGCACACTAGCGAAAGTGTGGAGTCTTGTTTGACTTTGGTATCAATGCCTTGTGTGATGAGCTTACCGTGAACCATGTGTGATGGCACCTAGAATTTACCCCGTTGGTACGGCTGACTAAGTGATGTGAAATCTTGATATGATCTTAGGAAACTTTAAAGAGCGTGAAACAATTTAACATTATACCTCTTTTTGTGGCCTACCTTGTGAGTGTGTGAACCCCTTTTTAGCACCCTTTGAACCTTGACCTTTTCTTGGAAGAAACTTGATAACATTGTGACCTTTGATTGATCCATTACCCATAATCCTCATGATTTGTGGTTTGTTTAAATAGCTAACTTAGGCCGAAAGGCTAAGTTGAGGGTGTGGTGAAAAGAGAAGGTAAATCAAGACGTGCAATAAAGTTCCCTTTTACCTATGTTTTGAGAAAAATGGAACCCCTCCATAAAAAAAGAGAGAAGAATAGAATGAAAAAGAAAAAGAATGAAAAATTTGTGGAATAAAGTTGTGAAAATACAAAAAGAAATAGGGTTTCCAGCAGTCCATGGAAAGTGAATAATGGGATGACTTGTAAGCACAAATGAAAAAAATGATAAAGAAAAGGAAAGAAAGTGTTGTTCACACCACGTTTCATGAAGACTATAGCCAATGAGCCTAAATGACCATACCGTTGCACTCACCCCATTACAAGCCTTGAAAAGGCCTTTTTGATCTTGAGTGAGCTGAAACAAATGTTGGTAGGAAAATATGGGCAAACCTATGGGTGAAATCATACATTGTGTTCATCTTTGTGAGTGTGAGCGTTGTATTTGATTCCGGAACTTTAAATTGTTGAACCATTGTGTGTGAATATGGAATCATTGTTTGTGTGTGGGCATTTGATATCCTTTGTTGAGCTTGAACTTGCATTTGAAGCAAGTATTGTGAGCTTGAGAATCTTTGCTAATGGTCAGTCACAATTGGAAACTTTGAGTGCACATTTGATCCTTGCATGAGTAAGTTGAGTCTTTTTTGTGTGCATTCATGATTGAGTCTTGTGTAGCACTATTTGTGACATCCTTTTTGAACTGCTGAACTTGAGTTTTACTATTTAGCATCCTCGAATGCATATTTTGTCTCAATAACTGATATAAATCTTTGAATTTCAGGTATTTGAACTTAAGGACAAAGCATGGACACTATTAAGCAAAAAGGAACAAGGCAGCTGAAAGAACAAAGAAATGACGGCCTGAGGATCGCCTAATCCATTAGGCGGGTCGTCGATTGGCCATGGTCTCGCCTAATGTTCCAGTGTGCCAAGCTCTGAAGAGAAAATTGAGTCGGCGAGATAAAGGAGCAGTCGGCGAGTCGCTGAACACTTCCGCGATGCAGTGCTACATCACCCAAAGTTACAGAACCTCAAGGATGCTGAAGGCTAAAGCAAAAAGGCGATATAAATGACCAAAGGGTGGATCGCCGAGTAGATCGGCGATCCCGACTAACTCTGCCGAGTGATCCTTCGCAGCACACTTTTTGACAACTATAAATACTTGTTTGATTTTTTAGTTTAGAATGAGTTTTACAATTCAGAAACCATTTTTTAGAATTACTCAGTTGTAGAACTTAGTTTTTGGAGACAATTTTCCTTAGCTTTGGAGATTTTGAAAATCCCCATTTTGAAGAAATTGGAAGTGGGTATTGAAGATTCTTCATCTTAGACATGTGTAAAGACCATATCAATCGTACCCACTTGATGGAAACACTTTTGGGTATCAATTTCTATATCTTTGAGCAGCACCTTGTATAGGTTGGGCGGAGCTTAAAGAAGCAAGCCCCTATCACAGAAAGCCATTGCGCGCTAGCCTAGCTAGCTAACGACTATGTCTAGCTAAAACCCCAATTCTTGGGGTGTGATTATGTGAATATGGGTTGAATTTACTACTGGGTATTGCTAATTAATAGTTCATTTTCTGTTTAAAGGTGATTTCGTTCAGTGGTTGTGTTTGAATTTAATGAGGTTGTAGTTGCAAATACAATTTTAACTTCGTGTTTTTGGCTTGCTCGAGAGAGAGGTTTTAAAACCAAAACTACTGAATCGATGGTCTGTGGGATTATTGGGTTGTCGTGGGTTCAGCTCGAGAGAGTGAATCCTAAACCCTCTCCCACACATTCAAAACGAGAGAGTGAATGTACTAAGGCGAAGGCTATGCTTCATTTCCGCTTATTGGTGTTCGAGAGAAACCGATTTTATTCGGGGTAAATTATTCGAGATAAAGTTTACCCCCACTATAGTCTAGCTTGGTTACCAATTTACAGTGATTTACTATCAATAGCAACTACCCGGTTGTTTACCTTAGCCCATACTCCTGTCACATCCCAAGAATCCCGTCTCCATATTTGTATTTTCATTTTTAGTTGTCGTTTTAGTTGATAATTGATTACAAAACCTCTTATTGATACTTGACACTTGTGTCACCCTTTAATTTATCATGTTTTTCTTCGTAAATGTTTATAGCTATAATTTCCCTGAACACATTTATGCTTTTCTATTGATTCTCAATTAAAAATCGCTCCCTTGGGACTCGACCCCAATACACTAGTTGGGTTATATTACTACTCACGATCATTGACACTTGAACTGGAAGTAGTGTCTTGATACGTGAAATCACATAAACATAACATTCATAATTCATGCATTACATCAGATCTTGCCTTCTCAAGGTCAAAACTGATCTCAATCAACATATCTGGGATTACTACATTAGACATGGATGATAACATATTTCAATTAACGAAATTTCTATAAGCATAATCTCATAATGCTCTCCTTTCATCAATTCACCCACACTTTAAGATCCAAATTGGGAAAATAGGGAAATTCATGGATTCTTGGGAATTCATCATAAAAACAGTAATAAATCATCAATTTGATCATAATATAAAGCAAGTAAATCATTAGAATCATTTTTGAAGTGAATCCATGACTTGGAGTAAAACCCTAGCTTTTTGGGTAAATTACAAGTTTTGAAATTTGGGAAGGACTCCATAGATCAAAACTATCCATGGATGAAGGAGTATTATACCTTAGCTTTGATTCTCCAAAGAAATCGAGTGAAAAAGCCCTCTTCTTCAAACCCTTGACTTTCTTCTTTTTCTTCCTTTGGGTTTTAGAGAGAAGATTTTGAATTGATTTTGATTTGGGGATTTGGAAATTATGAGGGAGATTGTCACGACCCGAGCCTACACCATGAATGTGACACGGCGTGCAAGACTACGAAAAGCCTCATACAAGTATCTTAGCATTCATAACATAAGATATAACAAAAATGGCACGGAATTTAAAACTTTAATCCGTACAATAAAAAATCTTTATTTAAAACAGCGGAAGTCTAGACATAGTCTCACATGGCCATCTACTACAATCGAAGTCTCAAAAATAGGGTCACAATCCTTTCAATAGGAAATCTGAAGGTCTAATACAATAAAAGGAATGAAACAAAAACAAAGAACTTGTCCTCGGATCCATGAGGACATACTACAAGCTTTGGATAATAGACAATCCAAACTCGAACTAGGAGAAATCACCTTAAACGCCGGAACCTACACTTTGTAAAAATGTAGAAGAAATATGGGTTAGCACAAATATGTACTAAGTATGATAGCCATGCAAAAATCATGCTAAAAAGGACATTTTGGTTGAAAGCCATGCTTTATGCCAATTTTGAGAAACATCATGAAATTTAGTATAAGAGGCGTAAGATACAAGCATATTCAACATATAAGCCATTACAATACATTAGAACCATCATCTAGGACAACCCTAAGTTATACTTGTGCAATGTATGAATGGCATCCCATAATACCATTCATACTAAGTATCCCTTTGAGGCCACCATAGACAAGGAACATTCATAATCAATAAGTCATGACAAGGAAAGCAACTCATAGTAACATTTCGAAGTTAAGCATTCATCATTACATTAAGCCTTTAAGTCAACATTCTCATTAGCTTCATTATGAGCACATTCATTTCATTAGATCATTAAGACATTAGAGACCACACCATAGACCTCTCAAATCCTACTCGTGCAATGCATGAATGGTATCCCATACTACCACCCACACTTCATAGAACCTCTTGAGTAACCATAGCACGTATCTCACATGATGGGAATAAGCCCTAACCGACATAGACCATGTCAGCTAGACATGGAATCCGGTGTCATGCCCCACACCGTAAATAGTTAGTCTACTTGCCTAGGGTAGAACCGGTAAATTTAGCTTAGGTGGATCCACTAGCTAATATCCTATGTGGGCACATAGTTATGGGATAAAGAAAGATGTTAAATGAAACCCGGCCTAACGTGGGAAGAGCCTCCATCTTACCATATCCACTCGGTGCTAAGCTCACATTCCCATAAAGTAGTTCATTCTCATTAACATTATTACACATGAGAGGAATGCCATTGACCTATCGACTCAAGGTACATTATTACACACATGAAAGGAATGCCATTAACCTATCAATTCAAGGTACAATTTTAGGATAGCTCATTGAGTCCTCATGAAAGAAATTCCATTGGCCTATCGATTCAAGGTTCATCATTACATTAGTTCATTGACTCATTATGAAAGGAATGCCATTGGCCTATCGATTCAAGACAAAGGCTTAGAATACTTCATTAGTCATTTATGAAAGGAATTCCATTTGCCTATCGATTCGTGTTCATCAAATGAAGATACATTAATTACACAAGAAGGGGATGCCCTAAGCCTACCAACTCAAGGTACATCAATCAAGATCACTTTCAATTACACAAGAAGAGGATACCCTAAGCCTACCAATTCAAGGTATAAAATTACATTAAAGAAACCTTTCACCTTATATCATCATCATTCACAGGTGTATAATTGAGAATAACCTTTCAATAATAACACAATTGCATTGTAGTCATGATCACATTGCTTTCATTGAAATCACAAAGCATGTACATAAGCATCATGATCATACAACATTCTTCATAATTTGCCCTTCAAGGCCATGAATCACAATTCACCAACACACCTAGAATACTACAATTTAGGCATGAATAATGACATAATTCAAGTAACTAAAGCATTAGAAGATCAATTACATAATATTCATCTTACTACAATTCATCCACATCAAAGTCATAAATTAGGGTTATGGGAAAATCATGGATTCATGGGATATTTTACCTTAAAATCACCATAAAACAGTAATTAAACAATAATATAAATCAATTGAATCATTGAAAACGTTTTGAGAAGGAATCCATGACCTAGAATGAAAACCGTTAGTTCTGGAGAATTTCCAACTTTGAAATTAAAGGTTTAAGGACTTCATGGATGGAAGGTTAACCATGAATCAAAACTACCATACCTTAATTGATTATTACTCATGAAATTGAAGAGAAAATATGAACTCTTGAGCTCGAAACCTTGACTTCTTCTTCTCCAATGGAGGTTTCTAGACAGAGAATTATTTTGGAGAGGAGGTGGTTTCTATTTTGGGTTTTGGGGATTATGATTTGTAAAAGGGTAGTTATTAGTTTAAAAGGCCTTAAATAACTCTAAATAATAAAAATAAACCTACCCCTAACTTAACTAACCACCCTAGGAATTTACCATCTTGCCCTTAAGTTTGTCCAGACTAGGCAGATTTCAGACCTCACTCACGAAACCCCACCCACGGATCGTGGGTGGGTCCACGAGCTATACTGGAAAGTCGTGGTTTGTGACAGGAACATAGGAGGAACAGGGGAGGTCCAGCCTCGACCCACGACCCCCACCTATGGGGTGTGGGTCCACCCACGGCTTGTGGGTGTCCATCCGTAGGTCAAGCTGTTTTGACAGCTTTTTGGTTCTTGGGGCAGCCTTGGGGTAGACTTTAGGGTCCTCCTCAAGGACCCTTGGTTGGTCCTTGGGGAGTCGTACCTTGACGTTTAACCCCTAAACCCCTCAACCTATTCTCGGGAACTCATTTTGCAACACAAAACCCCACATCAACTCAACAACACACTCGTAAGGCTATAGTTTCACCTACTAATTTTCCAAGGTGTTACATTATCTCCCCCTTTGGAACATTCATCCTCGAATGACACTTTAAACATCTTATGGAATTAAAGACTCAAGACTAGCAGCCATCATGCTTGAAACATCATAACAATGCACAAAAACAAGGAGGAAATATCAACTCCATCTCATTATACTCAATGCCACACAAGGAAGTAGGAACTACATCTACCAACCCATTATGCATGAAAACTTCAACATTTCTCATTTCATTGGAGGAATTACCTTCTCCATATAAAATCATGTTCATCATATCATCATTAAGCAAATTATGAAATTACTCTCAAAATCATGTTTAAGCATGTTAAACAATTCACCTCATGAAGCATATAGACAACTCATACTAAATGCACATCAACATGAGGAACATAAATCATAAAAACTCATTTTCTCATTAAACATGAATTCATCAAGAACATGCATAACATAAGGAGACCTTGGGAAAAAAATAATCACACATGACTCCAAAACATGAAACAAGTCACAAGGAACTCTTGGTCTCAGGCTTGAATAGGAATAGAAGAAAGAGATAAGGATATTGGAAGTCTCAACAACCTTGTCTTCCAAGCATATCATCTTCCCCTTGGGAGAAAACCCATACTAAGGCTAACATGAAAACCTCACAAATAACATAAGGACCTTAAATAAACATTTACATCTATGAGAAATTATCAACATACCAGTGCCTTCATCCGGAAGGGCTCCTTTGTCCTCTTTAGACCGGAGTGCATAGAAATGACCATAATTTGGAGGAATAGGAATCGTACCATTAAGAGAAGCTTTCTTGGCCTCTCTTCCTTTGGTCGAGAGTGTAGGGAAATTTTTCAATTGATGATCACTCTTTCCAAAACCATAGAAACAATCTGTACTGACTAGGCACTTCCCATGGTGCTTCTTTCCACAATTAGTGCAAATAGGTTTAGGAAATGGAGGTCCACTACCTTTATCTTGGTTAACCCTAGGAGTGTTTGAAGAATCTTGGTTGGAAGATCTATTTTTTAACATTGGTTGACCTTGATCGTCGGACCTAGCTCTTTTCACCTCCCTAGTTATTCGCTTGAGTTTTTTCTCCTCAATATGTTTGGCATGCACCATAAGACTTGAAATACTCATACTCGGAATAAGCAATTGCCGAACAACGTTCATCGACTACCAAGTCGGACACTCCCATCACATACTTATTCATTCTATCCCTTGAGTTCGCCACCATGGTTGGAGCATATTTGGATAGTTGGGTGAACTTAAGGGAATACTCTTTCACACTCATACCCCCTTGCTTTAGGTTTATGAACTCTTGCATTTTTCATTCCCTCAACTCTAGGGGAAAGAACCTATCAAGAAATACTTTATTGAACACCTCCCAACCTATGGGACCCACTCCTATTGGTCTCTCACCCTTCCATTGTTCATACCAAATTTGAGCTACATCGTTTAGTTTGTAGGCAGCTAGCTCCGCCTTCTCCTCTGAAGACACCCCTATGTCACCAAGTATCTTGCAAACCTCATCAATAAACCTTTAGGGGTCTTCTTCCACCTTGGAACCAAGAAACTCAGGAGGGTTCATCCTAGCAAAATCTCTCAACCTAGAAGTCGTAGAACTCGCATTGGGATTCACATGAGGCCCAACATCCCTGTTGACTTGGGCCGGCATAGCTTGGGCTTGAGTTGTCACGGCTTGAGCTTGAGGCGTCATGGATTGAGTCATCATTTGGATAGTTGCTCTAAACTCTTCTAGGGTCACATTTTCAACCAGAGCTTGATTGCCTTGACAAAGTTGGGGACCTTGGGGATCTTGGGGATGAACTCCCTCATTCACATTCTCCTCTTCCACCCTTCTAGCATTCGCCCTTCGTGTATTCATTTCCTGAAGACACAAGAGGAGGGTTAGGAACGGGACTTTTATAGAGTTAAACTCTATGGCACGACTTAAGAGTAATGAAGAAAGCGAAATTTCCTAACATATTATAGCATCTCATTCATAAATGTGGCGCGCTTCACACTATGAACAAGACTCTACTAGACGTGACTTGTGAGACATCATCCTAAAAACCATCCCAACATCTTGTGCTCTAATACCATATTTGTCACAACCCGAGCCTACACCCCAGACGTGATATGATGTACAAGACTCCGAAAAGCCTCATAGCATTCATAACTTAAGATATAAGAAAAATGGCACGGAATTTAAAACTTTAATCCGTACAATAAAAAATCTTTATTTAAAACAGCGAAAGTCTAGACATAGTCTCACATGGCCATCCACTACAATCGAAGTCTCAAAAATAGGGTCACAACCCTTACAATAGGAAATATGATGGTCTAATACAATAAAAGGAATGAAACAAAAACAAAGAACTTGTCCTCGTATCCATGAGGACATACCACAAGCTTTGGAGAATAGACAACTGTAACGACCCGAGCCTATACCCTGGAAGTTACTGGCGTACTTGACCCCGAAGGGGGTCTCGTACAAGCCTCTTAGCATTCATAACATTTGATACATAGAAATAGTGTAGAATTTAAAACTTTCTTTAAAACCAAACAATTAAAACTTCATTTAAAAATACTTAAAACACATCGGAAGTCTAAGTCTCACATGGCCATCTAAGCAAAGTCTTGAAAACTGAAGTAGGGGAACGACCCTTTACAATCGAAAAGACTACAATGTCTATTACATGAAATAAAAGAAACTTTTAAAGTACTCGTTCTCAAGCTACGAGGACGTACCACTTGATCTTGGAAGAATATCAACCCAAGCACTTCAATCTAGATAGAAGCAATCACTTGTTGGAACCTACACTTGTAGTAAAACACGGAGAAAATATGGGTTAGCACAATTAAGTACCATGTATGATAGCCATGCAAAAACATGCTTAAAACGGACATTTTAGTTGAAAGCCATGATATATACCATTTTGATAAAACCTTCTTGAACTTAAGCATAAAATGCATAATATTCAACAACCAACATACAAGTCATTTAACCACATTACAACATAATCACATATAAACCATTACCTTCACATTAAGCCTTCACCTCAAGTAACCCTCAAGCTATACTTTGTGCAATGTATGGATAGCGTCCCATACCACCATCCACACAAAGTAGCACCTTAAAGTCATTCAAGTGAAATTACCGTTCAACCTTTCCATCTTCACACTATAGTCATACATAAGAGACATAAACACTTCCTAAGTCATATTAACACATAAGGACCATCACCTAAGACAACTCTAAGTCATACTTGTGCAATGTTCAAGTAGCATCCCATAATACTACTCACACTGAGTACTCCTTTGAAGTTGCCATAATCAAGGCACATTCATATACAATAATACACACCAAGGAAGTAATTCATAATACAGTCCAAGTATAGCATGCATCATTACATTTAAGCATAAGCCACATTCTTCATTAACTTCATTATATTAAGAGCACCTTCATTCATTAGACATTAGATAAACATTCTTAGTAACATGATCATAAGAGCCCATTCATTTCATTAACATTATAAAGGAACACACCATGACCCCTCTCAAAGCCTACTTGTGCAATGCATAGATGGCGTCCCATACCACGACCTACATTAAGTAGTGCATCCTTAAGAAGCCATAGTTCATTAGCATTCTTTGTGGGGGTAAACCTTAACCAACATAGACAATGTGAGAAATTCATGGAATCCCGGTGTCACCCTTACCCGTTAAGGGATTCCTACTTGTCTAAGGTAGGACCATTGTCCTTTAGCTTAAGTGGATCCACTAGCTAGACCTATGTGGGCACATAGTTATGGGATAGGGAGATTTCTACTAGATACCCCGCCTCAACTCACGGATGAGCATCCATCTCAAGAGATTGTTACTAGATACCCCGCCTCAACTCCCGGATTAGCACCCATGTCAAGCCATATCCACTCGGTGCTTAGCATTATTCCCCACGGAATACATTTCATTCTTTACATTAGGTCATTAGGGGATAAGGGATTGTTTCTAGATACTTTGCGTCAACTCTCGAAACAACATCCATCCCAAGCCCA
Organism: Solanum piurae; assembly: GCA_029582685.1. Lineage (NCBI taxonomy): Eukaryota > Viridiplantae > Streptophyta > Magnoliopsida > Solanales > Solanaceae > Solanum > Solanum piurae. Next base: position 14,396 of record JAJOOO010020571.1, read on the forward strand.
ATATTCATTCATTCA
>JAJOOO010020572.1:0-19175 GCA_029582685.1 Solanum piurae
CCCCCCCCCCCCCCCCCCCCCCCCCCCCCCCCCCCCCCCCCCCCCCCCCCCCCCCCCCCCCCCCCCCCCCCCCCCCCCCCCCCCCCCCCCCCCCCCCCCCCCCCCCCCCCCCCCCCCCGAAAAAATAAAAAATTGAATTGAAAATATTTTTTAAAAACAAACTTAAATATTTTTTTGGAGGGTGTGGGGATGGGGGTGGGCTGGTAGGGGGCTGGGGTGGGGTAAGATGAAAACTAAGAATTTGAATTAGAAAATATATTTTAGAAACAAACTTTAATTTTTATGATTTTTTTTTGGGAGGCTGGTGGGGGGAGGGGGTCGAGGGTAGGGGTGGGATGAAAATAAAAAATTGAAATTGGAAATAATTTTTAAAAACAATTTTTTTTTTTGGAGGGGTAGGGGGTAGGGGGTGAGGGTGGGGTAAAAAAATTAAAAATTGAAGTTGAAAATATTATTTTTTTTAAAAACTTTAAATTTATTTATTTTTACAAAGAAAATTGTAATTTGAAGTTGGAGGAAAGTTTTGAAAAATGTTTTCCTTAATTTTTTGAAGGGAAGTCATTTTCCTTGACTTTGAGGAAATTAGTTAATTTGGAATACATTTTATCCAACCAAATATGAGAAAATTGAAAAACATTTTCCGAAAAATATTTTTCTTCATACCAAACACACCCTCAATTTTTAAACGTGAATTGAAATAAGCCCTTGTTTAATAATTTGAAAGGACATGAAAATCCTTAAGTCATTTCGAAAGATCATCACTATTTTTCTAATACTAAATCAATTTATTATTTATAAATCCAATATGTTTGAGATGCTAAATCCACTTTCATATGGATTAAGCAAAAATAGAATAAAAGTAAAATGAGCAAAATATTAATAAAGCCATTACATATCCAGAATTTTCTTTAGGGATTCATATAAGTAAAAAAATGTTAGAATTGACATCAATATCTACTACTAATATATAAGTGAGAATAAGCAAACATCTAATGGTCAACGTGCTTGCCGCTATATAGGTAGTCAAGGAATTACATAAATAATAAAATTGATTAGATCTTATATAAATTCAGGCTTCAAAAGTTATACTATTGTCTCAATTGGCCGAAGTTTCTTTTTTGATTTTCCACCCAATATCGTTAAATTTGAATTGCGCACTGTAGTATCTATTTAGGGGTGACGTGACTTTTGTTAAATTTCACTTGTGTCCTATGACAATACTTTTGTAGTTTACAATTTTGCCCTTGGTATTTATTTCTTTGATTGTTTTGTTCATTTTGGTAATTAAGGCCACCTCTTCGTCCCTTTTTAAAAAGTCACATATGAACTTTAAAATATTTGAGATTAAAATTCCACCAGTAACTGATATATATGCTATTTTGTAGTTTGCAAGCATATAAATTCATAACCTAAAAGGGAAGAATAGAGGGGGGGGGGGGGAATAGGTAAAAATAATTTAAATATTCTATATCTTACTAATAGTATTGCCTATTTGTAAAGTGAACAACTAAAGGTAATAAATAGAATAATTACATATTCAAATATTGAGGTCTCGTATTTCGTAAGGTAGGCGTTATAACAAAATGAGAAAATGGTCTAAAGCCCCTCCAACCTATACCTGAAATCTCAACTACACACTCCAACTTCACGGGTGTCCTATTACCCTCCTAAACTTCATATTTCTCTATTTTTTACACACTTAAACGCTGACCTCAACACATAAACCAAACAAATAGTCCAGCGTGATTGCACGCGCTGGGTCCCCACCTCTTCAACTCCCAATTCCCTTTTTCCCCCCATTTCCCTCCTAAAACGTAAAAGACCCAAAAATCATCCTTTCTCCTTTTCATCTCCTTCTCCATTTGCATATGCATTTTTGTTGATGATCGAAGGATTTTGCTGTGTATGTTCAACTTGATTTCATAATTTATCAACTGATTTAACTTATTTAAGTTTTTTTTAAAAAAAAAACCATTTTCGGTCCACAGGTGGACCTATTTTATTAACTAAATAACAGAGGAAACTAGCTCCTTACAGTTTAGGCCCAAATGGTCCTTCCCAAATAAAACAAGGAATCAAAAGGTTTCCTAATTTTTCATTTGCCATTTTTGATGAATTTCGAGAAAATTTAAAATTCAAATTAGAGACCTAAATAAGAAATTAGAGCAGATTACAAACCCTAAATTCAAGATTTGAAATAGAAATGAACATAAACAACTAAACCCTACTAATTTTTTAGAGAAATCGTGATGTTTTTTATAAAAGGAACAAAGGTTAATGGTGGGGAAGAAGAGACAATGGTTTATTTAAGGGTGGGGAAGATGACCTTGGAGAAAGAGGAAATTTTCGTCAAAATTCACCTTCTAACGCACCTAGAGGAGGTGAGAACACCTCCTATGACAGGTCATCACTTAAGTGTGTAGAAAATAGAGAAATATAAAGTTCAAGGGGGTAATAGGATACCCTTGAAGTTGGAGTGTGTAGTTGAGATTTCGGATATAGATTAAGGGGGTTTTAGACCATTTTCTCTAACAAAATCATTGAGTTTGTACTTACTTGATATAAAAAAATATAGAAAATAATTTATTATAAATATAATAATAATTTACAGATACATTTTAAAGTTTAATAATAATACAATGTGGAGGATATTATTGCGAGATAATAGTTTAATTTTATGATGATTTTGAATGTTAATTTTGACCAAATTCAATATTTTAGATTAATGATGTCGGAATCAAGCGATAACTTTGTTAGGTCAGCGTGTGATTTTTGACATATTGTAGAACCTCTCTAAATTGATATTATCGGGATTAAGAAATATCATTATTTTGTAGAGGTATTAATTAATAGAGAAATTAATATTTATTAATTTAAAGAGTGTTTTCGAGATTGAATGAAGGTTAATTTTGATTACATCAAAATAATTATACCTTACTAATTTATGCATCGAATACCGTAATAAAATGGATATCAATATTTTGTCCGATTGAAAAATGATAATGTTCAGAGGTTAAGAGCTTAGAAGAAATTATGGATACCAACAAGAAAACAATGTTGATGATGAAGTTAAAGACGATACAATATCTTTGGAACTAGTTACGAGTAAGGAAACACTTATCGCATTTAGAACTCATCACAATTTTTTGGTGCAATTCAAGAAGTCAATATCGAAACTTTAGGGTGCAATCAGAAAAGTTAGAGACCAGTTTCAGCTAGAGTTAAATTTTAACAAAAAACACTAGAATCATATTTTACTAAATTGTCTTCGATATGTTTGTAATTTTAAAGTATTATTAAGGGAAAAAGCTCAGAAATACCCCTCAATTTTATTTTATTGGTTGACTATGCCCTTACCGTTAAAAATGAAGTTATTTTTACCCCGTCGTTACTAATTTCATCATTTGTGCCCCTCAATTGGATGGAAAGCCCCAAATCAACTAAAATTACTCAATTTTACTTAAATTACCCAATTTTAACCCGACCCACTTAATCATATAACCATGTCAGTTAGAGAATCTTCCAAATAAGAGTAAAGAGTTATTATTGTATTTTTAAATACATTGAGTTATTATATATTGTTTTAAAACTTTCTTTATAATGCATCTCTATTGTTGTTTTTATATTGAATTGAGTTGAGTATTTCTGAGTTTGAGTATCCTTGAGTTGAGTTGAGATGAGGTGAGTATTTCTTCCTTTTTATCAGTTCAAGCTTATGTATGTGCTTTTGTGTTCCCCTTACATGCTCGTACATTCCATGTATTTGTGTCATTTGGTCTGCATCTTTTATGATGCAGATATAGGAGTTCAGGGTCATCAACAGACGCACCATTGATACTATTTGCAGTTCCAGAGTTGCTTTGGTGAGCCTCTTTGCTTTCAGAGGATTCCCACTTACTTTTCAGTTTTTGTTAGGATGTCGTGGATCTTGTCCCGACTTCCATCATTGTCATTAGAGGCTTCATAGATAGTTGTGTTTTGAGGAATCTTTTCCATTTCTTTGTTAAATGTTTAAGACTTGAGTTAAATAGTTATGTTATTGAACATTTCAAACTATATTGAGCTAAACTGATTTTAGTAATGATGTTGTTATGAGGTGAGTTACTTTTGAGGTTCATTTGTTGTTGAGTAAGTCTTTCGCTGATAGTTGAGTCAGACCAAGGGTTCGTTTGGGGCCAACAATGGTTCTCGAGTGCCAGTTAAATCCAGGGTGTAGGCTCGGGGCGTGACAAAAATATTTAATAATTTTACTTTAATGGAGTTGTTAAAAATAATGACAAGTATGACTCAAAGAATTAACATCGAGGATATTTTTGAGCCAAAAGGTGGGCGTCAGGGATATTTTGATGCCAAAGGTGGATGAAGGGTATTTTTATACCAATTCAAATATTTAAGGGGAATTTTAGACTTTCTCCGTTTAGTTACTTCCATATATCATTTTGATTTTCTCTTTGGGTGGAAGATTGGATTACCTATAGGTGAATTGGGATAGGTGTGATAAATTTTGGGTCGTACATTAGTAGTTTTTCCTAGTAACTAAAAATATTTCCTTGGAAACTGCATTAAAGAAACTAAGGGTATCTCCAACTCGATCCTCTATTTTACTATCCAAATATAGAGTTCTCTATTTTTTCATACAACCAACTTTAACTCAATTCTCTATTTTACTCTCTAAAAAAGATTTTTTTTCTCTCTCCTCAATATTATATAATTATTTCTATTTTATTTTTAATTTCTTATTTCATAATATAAATCATTTATTTCATTTTTCCCAAATAATTACTTCATATAATTTTTAATGTGATATAAAATTATTTTTTATTCTAAATTTTTAAATAACATAAATTGCAAGAAAATATAATATAATACATAAATTAGGGGACAAATTCAAATAAAAGTGACATACAATTACATAAACACTCAAATTTCAAAATTATTACGTTGCTCTCATAAATGCTCTATTAATGCATTACAGAGTTCAAAATGAGCATTTTTGTCCTTAATTTTTTTTATGTCTAGCTAAAAATTGTTCAAATCGGAGATTTTCATCTACCACCATTTCTATAGTTGGAGTTGGAGCCTCTACGGCATCTTGAATTGGTGAATTGAGATCACGTTCATCCTCAATTATCATGTTGTGCAGTATAATACATGTAGTCATTATATCATGTAGCACTTCCTTTCTCCAAAAATGTGACGGTCCTCAATAGTATATATTGGTGCATTGAGATCACGTTCATCCTCAATAGTATATATTATATAATATTTAAATTTATATTACATTTAAAAAAGAATTATGAATATTAGATATTTAATTAATGAAATTATATGTAAAATAATATGTTAATTAGAAAGTAATAGAAATAATAATAAAATAATAAAAAAGTGAAATAGAGTGTGTGAATAGTAGTTCTCCAAATTTGGAGAACTACTATTCAACTCTCTAAATTTGAAGAATAGAGGGTGATTTGGAGGTGGGCTGGAGTGCCCATTCTCTATTTTACTCTCCAAATATAGAGAATGGAGAGTGAAATAGAGGTGGGTTGGAGATGGTCAAAACACTGCAAAATAATATCTTTTCAAGCAAGCATAGCCTTTCATATTAAACTCGTGATCGATAAAAATAAAAAAATAAAAAAAGACAAAAGTATACCTTTGTCTTGACTTAAGAAAGAAAAAAAGTAATTAGATAGGTCAAATAAAAATTATTTATAGGAAAAAATAACTATTCTGATCCTTGAGTTATACGTATATTGAAGTCTTGACCTCTAAATAATCCGATTAAGCATCATTAACCTTCAAGTAATATAATTATACATATTTAATCCCTCAAATTAATGAAAAGTAAAATATTAACAGAATTATTAATTAAAATAAATAAATAATAATAATGAGGAAAAAAAAGGTCCAATGATAAATGCTTAAATGGTCATTTATTAATTCCCATCGTCATCTTCTTGCTTCAAAGTCTTAGATTAATGTATTCAAATAAATTATAACTGTAATATTTCAATTTTTTGTGGAACTAATTTCTCCGGTAATTTCATATATCTATACATAAATTAATAGAAACCTCAAAATTAAATATGGACAAGAAACATAAGAACACATATCAAATTGATTAACCATGTTGATCAATCATTATATTTTTAATTAGTAATCATACAGAAGTTCCTTCTCGATAAATAATTTCTTTAAATTTTTAACTTGCGATAGTTTGAAAAATCAAAATCATATATTTATATTATTAAGGGTTAAATATACTCAACCGAATTATACATGGACTAAAGTACAATTAACACATAATAGAAGGATTAAATTGTTATTTAAACATACTAACTGACCATTGTAAATACTATATATAACGCCTACCAAAAGAGTTAATTGCTTCTTCGTTAAGCTCAGTCAAGCTGTTGAAGGAAATATTAATCCAATGGCATCTGCTTGTTATGCTATGACGGAAGGACTTCATGTGATGCTAGTTGATAACGATGAAGAGAATGCTGCTGAAATGGTTGATCTGCTGGAATTTTATGGTTATAAAGGTGACATCTCAATTTTATGTGATTTCTTTTTCAAAAAATATTTAATTGATATGATTTTAGTTTCGATCTCGTTTTAAATTCATCTTTTGTTTAGTAAATCTTGAATTTCTCTTCTTCTTTTTTGGTCATAACGCTATTTCTATACTTGTTTATACAATTTAATAAATGAGTTATGTGTGTTTATAAAGTATCAAATTAGATTTTTTATTTTTTGTTCTTGCTATAAGTTTGTCACAAACTCGGTTATCTTCCTTCGTAAAAATGTTTATGACTATTCAAAAGGGGATCCATAATTTTATGTTACTATTTGTGTCATTTTAATTTTATCAGATGTTCCTGAAGTGACAACGGTTTAAGTTGATTTTAATTATTTAATTAACTTACATATGTGGTTTACACTTGACCTTTTTGTAGAACAAGAAAAAAATTATTCTTTTTCAATTGGTTGACTAACGTAAAATTGAAGGAAATTAATTAAATCCATCAAAAATAATTTTTGAAGATGTAGATCTTTGAATTTTATAAATCAATCTATCAGATTATTTTTTAAAAAAATTGGTGTGATGGAGGCGACATAAATTAGGATAACGCAAAGAAAATAAAAATGAATATGATTATTATTATTTTTGACCTAGAAAACTTTTCATTTTCATTGAAGTAGACAGAAAAAATGGATGAGCCCGATTTTTATTTTATTTTTAAATCTTCATACTTTGTTTAATTAAAAATTTTCCTCTTAGTATCAGTGGTTTTTTCCCATTTGTAACTCAACAAAAAAAATCATATTCGAAAAGAAATATATCTTAATATAGTCTTGTTATTTTATCCTTTTAATAACACCTGCCTTAATTATTTTTTTATATTTTTTTTTAACTTAATTAGAAAAGGGACAAATTTCAATCTACCTTAATGGATAGTTGTTAGGTACTGTTTTTGCTTTAGTGATCTTTAATGATCATTCAGTTTCTTTCTCTAGTTTAATTTGTTAAAACAATAGCCAATTTTCAGAATATATGGAAAATAAGAAGTAAATACTAAAAATAATTTTTAAACTTGAAATATCATGATGATAACACTTGTCACAATAATATTATCTTGTTTTTTCTACTCTACATAGTTAGATTCAATTATTTTTCCTTAATAATAATATAGATAGCTTTTTAAAGGTTGCACACATCAATTACAATATACATCTACATAAACTAAAGAGTAGCAATATAATCTGAAAATTATAATTAAATTTGTATATGAGAAAAAAATAATATCTCTTAATAGTTTGTTGTATAATTTTCTTTACTAACTTTTAAAATGCATTGATGCAGTTACTACAGTTGGTACATATTCGGAAGCAGTGTCAATGCTCTTCAAAGGAAAGAAAAACATTGATATGATAATAATCAGTGTTCATTCACCAAATTTGGATTCTTTTAAACTTTTGGCTCAAGCTGTGGCCTTGGATAAAATTTTACTATGTAAGTATTATTCAACTCTTTCACTTATGACATCTATGGTGAGTAAAGCCAATTATTTTTATTAATACACTATAAAAATCAGATATAAAATTTGTTATTAATATGTTAAATAAATAAGTTGGAGCTAATAGACTTTGGTACAATTATAAACTATTTGTTGTTAATTTTTATTAAGTATACGGTAAATGATTATTTTGTAACATTACTTTTATTATAAATAAAATAATGAATATGTGTGAATAGAAATCAGCTATTCACACAGATATAATTCAATTCGAACTGATAGTTTTTCTAAATAATTATGCAGTTTTTAGTGATGAATATAATGAACTCTTAGCAAAAAAGGCCTTGAAAGAGGGAGCTTACCTTTTTGTGGAAAGGCCACTTAACGAGGAAATTGTGAAATATTTGTGGCAATTTATATTGACCAAAAAAATACAGAAAGATGAAGTCAGAAAAGATGAATATCAGATGAATGTTGATGATATTGATAAAAATAATATCGTTGGGGATAATGAAAAATTATCTGGAGAGAAAAATAATGTGCTTGGTATTGAGGAACAAAACGATAATATTCATGAGGGTGAAAATAATATTGTATCGAATGGAAAATGCAAGTTGAGGAGAAAGAGCAGAAGAAAAAATAGCAAAGAGACTAATGAAGGAGAAAGTCAAAATACTATCATTAATAAGGTTGTCAAGCGAAAGAAATGCACGAAGTGGACTGCGGATCTTCATGCAAAATTTATGAAAAGCTTGCAATTGCTTGGTGAAGGAAGTAAGTTTACTTTATTATTAATGAAATTTTCATATAATTCATTTCTACGGAGCGATATGAACATTGAGAATTCATATTTATAGCTAACATCATCTCGTTTGAAATTAAAGTGTAACGATTATTGTATTTACATACACTTTGACTTGATTTTAAAATGTTGTATCCTTATGGAATATGTAGGATGTTACCCTAAACAAATCGTTGAAGTGATGAATGTTCCTGGTCTTACCAGAATGCAGGTTGCCAGTCACTTGCAGGTACATTCTTAAAAAAATTCAAATGCGGAAAGTTATCTTGAATAATTTTTTATATAGTTATTTTCTCATATTTGGTTATTAGAAAATGTTCTGTTTGAATATTTTTTTAATCAAATATTTGTGTTGTGTGATAAGGTTTTTTCTCTGCATTTATCTTAATTATGATTTTATATTCAAAGTAAAATAATAAAAATTAATTTTATATCACTTCCATCAGTAAATATTTGGACATTATTATCAATCTTACGTACTGAAAAGTCTTATCAAAACACTGGCCAAACTAAAAAGGACCAGTAATAGACTTTTGTTACATATTTAGCGAAAACAGTCAACTATTTATTGTTGATTTAATTTTTTTGTAGCAACTATTAAACGATAATATTATTATCAATCTTTAATTCATAGACTTCTATTGTTCACAAATTATCCAACATCAAAAATATTTTTAATTAAAATTACTTCTGCCACTTAAGATGATATTATAGTTTTCATGGTTTATTATATTATTATTTTTATCACCTCTCAGAAATGTCGTAGCGATAATTGGAGATCTCCAGAAGAGCGTAAATATAATCGTCGTCCATCAAGCAACACATCTCTAAGTGATTCTCAACAAAAAAGTAGCTTCAGAAAATTTGGGACAATGCCTCATAAAAATATTTCAAATCAAACTCAGAGAAATTCAGAGTTGACATTTCCAACTCTCCATACCAATAGCACTTTTGTTAGTGGGGAAAGTTCAATTCAAGAGCCACTTTATCCTCCACAATTTCATGTTCAACCCCATCACCTCAACATTGACAATTCATTCAATAACTCATTTTCATCGATTTCTTACAATGTTGGTGGTGTAATACAACAACGTGAAGTATCATTCGAGACGCTGGATTCAGAACAATTACAAGGTTCAATTATTGGGAGCACTAATTTTAAGTCTGACCTGACATTGAACAGTGGTGATCGTCATACTCAAAATGATTACAACTTGAATCTCAATGTTCCCCATGGAACAACATATCCAGGTAACACAATGTTATCTGATATCGATATTGAAAGTGTGACTAGTAATAATTGAAAGTAACAAATGCTGATTTTCAATAACATATTGTTGAACCAAATATATCTTATCCAAGCAATATTCTCACGATATCATATAAGAGTAATACATAAGGGAGTGATTTAAATGAGAAGAAAAATCGTTATGTGTATTTCAATTTCACTAATATGGGTTATCTCTTTCAGAATCTTGGACTTCCAGGAGCAAATCTACTCAATGAATATGACAGTGAGTTTGAACAAGTTTATTATGATAATATAAGGTTAGTGCTTTTATCTAATTTGGTATTATATTTATTTTGTGTTTGATCACTGATATTAACTGAAATCAACATAAATTTTAATTTATATTTTGAATTATATATTCATATAGGATACGAGATTCGATGTTCATTTGGGATTGTAATCTATAATATTCTTATTTTGAATCAAATAAGTCCTTCGAAAATTGGATAGTGTTTTGTTGAAAATTTTCAATATTATGAAGCTAAAAATTGTGAAAGAAATCAATTTTGACATAAAATGAAACAAATCATTTTCTCCTTTTTATATAAAAAAAAAAACCCTTAATTTTTTTTTGACTTATTTGTCGATATTAAGTTGTCAAAAAAAATTAAGGTTTTTTTTTTGACAACTTAATACCAACATATTTTTAGTTTTATTTTTTTGTCATACGTGTTATATCTTGTACTTTATCTCAAACTTACATATGCAGGTGATAGCGACTTCGGGAGTTCAAATATCAAGAATAGTAGATTATTCTGATAAATCATCAATATGAGTATCCAATGTAACCGAGACTATCGTGACAATCCTCATAGGAGTTATTTACAGTGACAAAGTTATTTTCACATATTTTATTTTGTATGACTTGTGTTGTTTGAACTAATGGTAATTTATTTTTGTTTTTCTATTTAGAACTATAATAGTCAATATTAAATTACGTGTTTTCGTTCTTTTTTTCATTTGAAATTATCATTTGTTTGGTATCAAATTCATTTATCATGGCATCTCCGTGTAGTGCATAATGTAATTTTTTATATACATTATGTACATATTTTTAAACTAGTCTGAATTCTATTTCGATATAAATTTTTTTGTGGGCTAATTTATTCAGCCCTAAAAACTATTATACTCGAACGTCCATTATGGAGGAGAAAATGAGAGCTCACTAATGTTTTTTTTTATAGGATAAATGAAAGATAACATACATCGAAGATTCTGGCTAAAGGAATTCAAATTTCAAATAAAGAAATGAGCTAACAAACTCTATTCAGCAAGTCAAAATGATGCATGATTATGTTCATGATATTCTATATCAATATTGCGTTAAGAGATTACCTAAACATAGAGGATCCAAAATATTACATGAAAGAGACAGTTCAAATTAGTATATGCTCTATGATTTAAAATTGTTATTTATTACATGCAAATATCTAGTCTTTGATGTGTCGTTATAAAATAATAATCATAACTCATCATGATCTTTAGATTACATAGACCTTTTCAATATGTTCGGATGAATAATGAGCATTTCTTGAAGATTTTTATGAAATTTAATAGAGAAGAAGAGTGTCATGTATACATTATGATATATATTTTAAAGTACCATGTTATATAGTAAGAGATATACATTTGAATATACATATTGTAAATGTAAATGACTAAACAAACTTATTTTTGGATAAATATTTTGTGAAGAATCTATGCCAATTTAGTTATGCATACAAATGATTTAAAAAATACATACACGGTTTAACACATAGTGTAAGCCAATTCTTGATACACATACCTATTTTAGAAAAGATATACGATAATAAATTCCTTTAATACCCGATAATTTAGTAATCTAACTAAAAAAGTATTGATTTATGTATACCAAAATACATCAAATTGATAAAATGCATATCATACAAAGTATTAATATCACATATAAAAAGATTATCTGACTTTGAATTCTAGTCCTTATTATTATGTTACTAATAATATTAAGTATGCCTAATATAATATTTGAGGAAGCGAAAATGATATTTTGATCTACGTAATTTTAGGAGAAACAATAAAATTTTATGATCTAGATCGAAGATTTACAACACATCTGTTATTGCTAAATACGTTTTTGATAAAAAGAATATTAATATTATGTAGGACTTGTGCATACATGTTAATTCGTAGTGCAACAAGATTCTTACAAATCCTCAATTTCTAATAATATTTTTACTAAATGATTAAAGAAAATGAGAGAAAAAATGAGATACAAGGGAGAATTAATAACAACAACATATCTAGTAAAATCTCATAATTAGGTCTGAAAAGAATATAATATACGCAAACCTTATCATTACCTCGTAAATATATAAATTTACAAAAATAAATAAAGGATGAATACAAGTTTATGATAACATTCATGCTCTCTTTTCTAATTTAATTTTAAAATGAACTTTGAATAAGATAAAAAGAAGATAGTACCTTCAATGAGATGTAAGAAATTCTAATTTGTAATAGAAATGTTCACGACCAATATGAGTTATGATGCAGTGGTGGAATTGTTTTACCCTAATCAGAGGTCTTAGATTCGAGCTCTAGCATGGAGAAATCTTGTTGGGAGCACGCTGCAGTATGTTATGCAAATTTAATCAGAGCTCCAATACGAACTCCGATACACTAGGTCGTAAAAAAGAAGAAGATAAAAATGTTCCCAAGTACTAAACCCAACTAAGAAAATGTAACTACTATAGATCGAATAACAATTGATGAACACAAAAAGCAATATTTTAGTGGTATTCATTCTATTCCTCCGATTCCACTATCAAAATACATTTATACTTCTAAAAGATTTGACAAAATCATAAAATGTAATCAAGAGCGGCTTAAAATAATCAATGGCCTAAAATTAAATTTCAATAAAGGAACTTTTTGATGAAATTTATGTGTATATTTATTTGTAGCTCATCCTTAAATTTTTTCCAAGTACGAAATCGTGAAAAACATATGAATTATAAATTCATATGAATACTTACTTATAGTTAGTTCTTTTTACTTATTCAGGCAAATTATGTTAAAACTGCAAAATAAAGTTATCTTAAACAGAAAAAAAATGAAATATGTGGAGAAAAAACAACTCAAAAAATAATAGAGAATAACGTATTAACAACGTATCATTATTTGTTCATTCATTTAAAAAATCTCAATAAATTTTTTAATCGTAGATTTTTATACAAATTATATATTATCATTATACGTAACAGTAACAAAATTGGGTATTTGATATTTTTAGGGTCGAAAGAAACAACTTCAATAGTCTTCCTCTAGAGTCGTCCTTGAATATTACATTAGTTTTAGCAAACTGAAATATAATCTTTCTTGACTATTTGGAGGCATTGTGGAAATACAACTTTATAATTTAACTTTTTAGATTCAGATTCAGGCAAATTGAGACTTTCTTAAATTTGATGTAATCCTTTATGAAATAATATATTGATTGACTGAATTAAGGCATAATGTGGTCCCATATAAATAAAATGATGAATATTTATGCGGATATCGACGTCTTAATTAACTACTTGAGTATCGAGTTATCTACTCGAAAATTCATTCTTACTCTATTCTTTTTTTAAACTATAAATAATTTTTTAAAATTTAACTAATACATATCCAAACACAAATTATACCAAAGAAAAGTAAAAATTATTCCAACAAAATAAAAAAGTAGAAGTTGGTTGATAAAATATGATAGAAATTGCATTTGATAGTCAATTCAATTATACGTTTATAATTTTAATGAGAAAAGACATAAAGTTATCACTGAAGTTGTTTTGAATTTTTAAAAAGACACCTTAACTTTACGGGTGTCCTATTACCCCATTGAATAACTTTAAAATAGCATGTATACCTCATTTTTCATCCAATACCACTTATACAAAAATGTTTGTATGTTACGCACTAATAGTCACTTGACACATGTTAAAAAAAAATTTAATTTTTTTTTATCTGATTTCTTTGCCTTTTTTTCTTTTTTCTTTTTCTCTTTCTTCTTCGCCTCAACTATGTGCTTCTGCCATTTCCTTCCCGCTGCAACAGTCGTCAAACCCGTTGTGGCAGGGCGGATTTCACGGTAGCACTACCAATTATTTGTCAAACTACCACCAATTAATTTATTTATGAAAATAAACACCGTCAAATAATCAAAATTTAAACACTCAAAATATCACCAAGTCAAAATTTGACATTTAAATCACCACCTTCTCCAACTTCTTACTCCTAAATCGAGTTTTCATAGTTTAACTACTCCCAAATCCCAATCTTGATTTGTAGGAGGAAAAAAAATCACTAAACTAATTTGTTTTTCAAAAAAAAAAGAAAAAGAATAAGAATAAACACAATAACATTAGTTTTAAAAAAACAAAAATTATAAAGGAAAAAGAGAAAACGAAAAAATATATGAAGGAAGCCATGGATGCTCAAGAAATATGGGTAAGCTAATGATGGTAGGGAAGATGAGAAAAAAGATTTGAAAAATTAAAAACTATTCCTAATAAAGTTAAAAAAAATTAATACATGGATTTTTATATATATTTTTTCAAAATAAGTCAAATTGGGAGTGCCACATGGTAATTTTACGTTGGTTTGAAGCTGTATCAGGAGTCCTTCACGCGTCCATATTTCGTGACAACACGAGTGATGTTAAAATTAATCAAAAAGGTATATTTATTGTGGATTTAGATAATTTCGTGGGGGTAATAAGACACTCACAAAATTAATGTGTCTTTTTAAAAATTTAGAATAACTTCAATTGTGATTTTATGTCTTTTCTCTAATTTTAATATAAGATTTTGATTAATCTTTGAATAAGTCCTCTTGTATTCTATATCTTTTGATTGTATATTCATTTCATTTTATATATGGGTACTAAACGGGTCGGTTCTAACCCGTTTACCTTCTTCTATAAATGTCACCATCATCACCCGGTAAAATCCTCTTTTTTTTTCTTTTTTTTTTGTTTTTCCCTTTGTTCGAGCACCTTCTTTTTCTATTTGCTTAGAGAACCCTACCACCGCGTTCGAAGGGCTGGTGACTATCTCCTTCTTCGTTCATCAATCGATTGAATCGATCTTTGAAGAAAATGCAGAATCAGAGGCTGAAGCAACAACAACAGCAAGCTTTGATGCAACAAGCGCTTCTTCAGCAACAGTCTCTCTATCATCCTGGTCTCTTAGCTCCTCCTCAGGTTCGTCTCCTGTTTTTTTTTTGGTAATTTATTCAATTTTCTGGTTGTATGAGTGTATTTTGTTGAGTGATTTGTTATTTTTTTGGCATCGCGGTGGATAATCGCGATTTTTAGGTTTTGCTTTGTATTGTGTTTGATTTATCTGGAAATATTGGGCATGAAGATATTGATTTTTTTGTTTTAATTTGTTTGTACTACTTTACTTTTTAGTCGGTTTCGAGATGAGTGCATTTTTTTTGGCAACATTTTAATTCCAATTTTACAACTTGACATGATATTTTGGTACATTTGACATATGTGACTATATGATTCAAAAGTTTATCTTTTTTTGTTTTTTTAACTCTGTGCTGACTCAAAATAGGGCAAACAAATTGGAACGGAGGGAGTGTTTTTTTTTCAAAACTGTTTCGACTTGAAGTTGATCTTTTTTTTTCCTGGTGGACTTGCAGTGCTTTTTGTTAGAAATTTAGTGTTTGGATATGTATTGGTGGGTTTGGCTGATAAGTGTTGTGTTTGTTTAGTTCATTTCTCGGTTGGATGAAGCTTCTCATGATGTGGATCATACTCTTTCTGATACAGGCTTAAGCTTGTTGACCCACTTTGATTATCTCAAGAGAAAAACTTAATTATAATAATAAAAAAGGGGGGCTGTTAGAGTGTAAATATGGTCTTTATTGATTTGTAAGAGTTCCCAAATGCATTTATGTTGGTTCTGGTTACTCTTATCTGTATCTCTAAAATTTTGGTTGGATACTTATATTCTTTCTAAGTGTGGAACATGTTATGCCATAAGTTCGAACTTGGCTTTTTGGAAGCATCTATTTGTGCACTCTTCATTGCAGCACCTCAATTTCTGTAATCTACCTAAATTTCTCTTTACAGTGTGTATAGCATGAAGGAAAATGTTTTTATGAAGATACTTCACATTGAGAGATTATTTTTTGAATCATTTTTATGTTTCATTGAGTATAAAAATAGGAGATATATGGGAATCATACAAGGTGGAGGATCGGTATTGAAGATAGACTTTGGTTATGTTCTTATGTATTAAAGATTGATAAATAATATTTTGATTGTTGGTTGAAGTGACATTGAGTATGAGCTTAGTTATGTGGAAAAAACTAAATGTTACCAAATAACAATCTACAAATCCATCTTTAGTTTTCACTATAGCTAGATTTGGTGAGTTTCATGTGATATATGGTCCAAAATGCAATATTCTTAATTTTAAGAGACTTGTTCTTTGAAGAAAAAGTATGTGGACCCTCATTCAAGGGAGCCAGATAGTGAAAGGTTTATTCTTTTGTTATCTTGCTGATTATGCTCGACTAAGTGATTTATGACTGGGTCAATTTAGAAAGTCTCAAACAAGGCAAGGCTAGATGAATTGCGAAGAAAGATTTGGCTTTTGATTCATAGAAAAAGGACCGTCTCAGCTCAACCTTAAAACCTACTGAGATAAGATAGGTGACTGAACGGAGAACTAGATGTATTCGTAGGGGGCAGTGAGCGTGGTTTGAGAAAGTGAAAAAGAATTATACTTGAATCTGGGAGAGCTGTGGAAACTCTATGTAATTTGTATATTCATGGTTGTGGCACAGGAAAAGACCATATATTAAAACCATTAGGAGCTTCAAATCGTGGAGACATGGTCTAGTCACGAGGTAGTACCTTATCGTGGTGTTGGATTTAAAGTTTTTATGGAGTCTCGTTTTGTTGTAGGAGTCTACCCATTGTTCATAATGTCTCAAAATGATATGTCATAGAGTAACAATGTTTTATTTAGAGATTTAATTGAATGATGATTATTCCCTCAGTATTAAAATAGCTGCAGACCTTATATATTGCTTAGGTTTACTTTCTCTCTTTTGGCTTGCTAGTGATGTATGGTACTAGGTGAACAGCTCTTTTGAGAGAAAATCTGATTATTCAATGGGATCCTTCTTGTGGGAATCAATTATCTTCAATTTTGTCAGGAGTTTGTTGTAAATTGGTCCTTTGTAGCGGAACTTTCTGCTGTATATCTTCTTCCCCCTTACACAATGAAGTCAACAAAAAATAGGAGGGAGAGGGGAAGAAAGAAGTAGGAAAAAGACAATTTCTAGATACTTGTTGGAACTGTAATGGGATACCATTTTGCTGCTATCATTTATAAAGCTGTATTTAAGCTCTGACAGAATGCTGCTTTTATGGTCTGTTCTATTCACTTCTACATCCTTGTTATTTTCTAGCTTTTGTGTGTTGGGGTAGTGGGTGGGGAGAGGGAGCTTCATCTTTTTCTCTATGATTCATGAAATTTCTTCCTGTTTTCCATAAATAATCTGTGAATGATGCTTGGATTTTCTACTTTTGTTTATTTTTATCACCTTAGACACTCATATACATTTGGTTCGATGCAGATTGAGCCAATACCTAGTGGAAATCTGCCTCCTGGGTTTGATCCAAGCACATGCCGCAGTGTGTGAGTGTCCTTTTGGGGCCAGTCAATTTTTTCTCTCTTCCTGCCTGTTTGACTTTGACGTTTTTGAATTTTATGCATTTAACTTTGTTTTAATTTGTTATGATTTGATTATTGGAGAAGGTTCTTATAGCTTCATGTATTTTTTTTCCTTTGTTTTTCTTTTTTTAAATCTTTTAGTTTCTTTATTTCTGAGAAAATGCAGGTTTGTTGGGAATATCCACCCTCAAGTGACTGAACCTCTTCTTCAGGAAGTTTTCTCTAGTACTGGTCTTGTGGAAGGATGTAAGCTGATAAGGAAGGAAAAGGTTAATTTTCTTCTCTCCTTGCTTAGCTTGTCTGAATTCTGTACGACTAAGACTTCCTCCTTTCTCTTGTCTTTTTTTTTTGAGAAAAGGGTAACTTTGTATTCATAGAAAATATTCATCATCCAAGAAATGATGAATTGGAAACTTGCATCATCCCATAGTGTGATGGGCCCACACCATACAGTTTATCAGATTACAAGTTTCCTAAGAACTCTGCTACTTCTACCACCCCCCCACCAAATCTTGTTTACACCAAAAAAATAGAAGACTAATACAGTTTGTTTTAATCCTCTGACAAGTAATTTTCTGTCCTTCAAAGCACCTAGTGTTTTTTTCCTTCCATATGGACCACCAGATACATGATGGGATGAGCTTCCACCATTCTTCCTTTTTATCTCTGCTTCCAACTCCTAGCCAACTGTTCAGAAGCTCCAATGTAGTCTTTGGCATCACACAACTAACCCCCAAAATGCATAAAAACCTATTCCACAAACTGGTAGCTATTTGGCAGTGTATGAATAGATGGTTGTTCACTTCAGCTTCCTGTTCACACATAAAGCACCTTGAGCAGATTTGCATGCCTCTTTTCTGTAGGACCTCATGAGTGAGACATGCCTTGATTAGTAGCCAAACAAAACATGAAACTCTTCCACCATTCTTCCTTTTTATCTCTGCTTCCAACTCCTAGCCAACTGTTCAGAAGCTCCAATGTAGTCTTTGGCATCACACAACTAACCCCCAAAATGCATAAAAACCTATTCCACAAACTGGTAGCTATTTGGCAGTGTATGAATAGATGGTTGTTCACTTCAGCTTCCTGTTCACACATAAAGCACCTTGAGCAGATTTGCATGCCTCTTTTCTGTAGGACCTCATGAGTGAGACATGCCTTGATTAGTAGCCAAACAAAACATGAAACTCTTCCACCATTCTTCCTTTTTATCTCTGCTTCCAACTCCTAGCCAACTGTTCAGAAGCTCCAATGTAGTCTTTGGCATCACACAACTAACCCCCAAAATGCATAAAAACCTATTCCACAAACTGGTAGCTATTTGGCAGTGTATGAATAGATGG
>JAJOOO010020573.1:0-24134 GCA_029582685.1 Solanum piurae
TGTCTCTTTACTTCCGCGCCTGAACATCTTTCCTGCAAAATATGATAAAAACACATAAAAACCAATACTAAAAGGCCCTAGACACACACAACTTGTAAGTGAAATGTATTAGAAATACCGTAAACTCACGGTATATCACAACCCCCAAGCGCCACTTCTTCCTCAAAATGCCAACCTCCTAGCTTGTCCACTCCCTCAAAACCAAAACGTTAACAACCCAAAAACCTTCCTCCTTCACCAAAATCAGTATACCAACCTCCATATTTTCCCTCAAAACTATCAATCCCCTCAAAATGTCCAGAGTCCTTCCATTTCTCCACCCCTAACTCAAAAATCCGCTTTCCAAATCCCGATCCCCAATGAGCATAACGCCAATGGTTCTGAGCTCGACCACTATGAGGAGCGAGAGAGAGAGTGGAGGTCAAAGGAAGAGGCCACCAAGCTGGATATGAAGGAAGATATTTGAAAGGCCATGAAAGAGTTGCAGTGTATTCCTGAAGTCGTCGGTTTGAGTTATGAGGATTTATGCATTCATCCAAATTTAGACCTCCCGAAAGGGTTCAAGGTGCCAAAATTCAACGTTTTTGGAGGAACAGGGAACCCCTTAGCGCACCTGAGGACCTACTGTGACCAGCTTGTGGGAGTTGGAAAAGATGAAGTTTTATTAATGCGGCTTTTTAGCCGAAGTCTGAGTGGAGAGCCTCTGGAATGGTTTACATCTCATGAAACGAGACAGTGGCCTAGCTAGAATGCTCTGGCTAAGGACTTTATCAAATGATTCGCCTACAATATGGAGATCGTTCCTGATCGTTTTTCCTTGGAAAAAATGAAGCAGAAATCAAATGAGAGTTACAGAGAATTTGCATACAGATGGAGAAAGGAGGTAGCTAGAGTTCGGCCCCCTATGTCTGAGAAGGATATTGTCGAAGTATTTGTGCGAGTTCAAGAGTCTGAATATTATGATAAAATCATGTTACTCGTTGGAGCAAAGGTTGCTGAGATAGTCAAAGTAGGTTAGACTATCGAATTCGGATTAAGGATCGAGAAGATTGCCCGTGTTGTTGCCTCTCCCGGATCCTTGGGTTTGTTGAAGAAGAAAAGGGAAGATGTGTCTTTTATCTCTCATAAGGGGAAGAAGACCCTAAGGAAATCCTCGTCATACCAAGGTCGTTCTCGACCTTCACAGAGTTCGTACCCAACTTGTTATGCACAGATTGATTACCAAAATATCCCTCCCCCCAGTTATCAAAATACCCTTCCTCCCAATTATCAAAATACTCCTAGCCAGCAAACTCCCTCTCATATCTACCAAACTCCCCCTCCAGTTTACCAGACTCCATCTCATCACTACCGAAACGCCGCCCCCAACTGTGCCAACATTCAGACATATTACCAAACGCCTCCCCAAATATACCAAACCCCATCTCCACTTTACCAAAATACCCCCCCTCCTCCCCCGAACTACCAATCTCCATAGACAAATTACCAAACCAACTAATATCCAAGATATCAAGCCCCCCATCCAAACACTCAAAATTATCATCAAATACCTCCCCCTCAACAAGGCAATTACGATCCCCACTTTCTAGATTTGAGAAGAAGCCTGCTAGAATTTTCACTCCACTCATTGAAAGTCAAACAAAGCTATTCGAGCAATTAACTACGGCAGGATATATTCATCCAGTGGGGATCAAGCCGGTTGACACTAGTTCAAGGTTTTACAGACCTAATCAGAGGTGCGCATATCATTCCAACGGTGTTGGACATGACACCGAGAACTGTATCAACCTAAGTCACAAGATCTAAGACCTGACTAATTAGAAAGTGGTCTCTCTCCAGACAGTCACGCCTAATGTCAATAGTAATCCTTTGCCAAATCATGGAGGCGTCACTATCAATATGATAGAGACGGATGATGATTGGTGCGTGACAAAGGTAATAGTTCTGATCGCTCCTGATGAACTAGAAAGGGCTGTAGCTACATTCAACATTAGAGAGAATAAATAGTTTGTGATTCTGACACCCGAGAAGGTTGTTGCCTTGGTGCCAGGATAAACTCTTCCCCAACCAAAGTTTGTGATTGAAACAGTTGTTATCCGGGGTATGACCAAATCCGGCAGGTGCTACACATTAGAAGAGTTAGCCTAGGGAGTGTAGAAAAAGGATCAGCCTAAAAGGCCAATTAGTGAAGCTGAAGCAGAAGAATTCTGGAGAAAGATGCAACCAAAAGATTACTCGATCGTGAAGCATCTAGAGAAAACACCTGCACAGATTTCTGTATGGGCTTTGTTGATGAGTTCACAGCTGCATAGGCAAGCGTTGATGAAGGCTTTGGATGACACTTATGTGCCTATGGGTACCAACAGTGATAATCTTGCAGCCATGATACACCAAGTCGTTCGAGGACACCGCATTAGTTTCTGTGATGAAGAGCTGCCCATTGAAGGTAAGATGCACAACAAAGATCTGCACGCCACCATTACGTGTCGATACAATGTTATAAATCGCGTCTTGGTCGATGACAGATCCGGTCTCAATATTTTCCCACTTTCGATTCTAAAGCAGCCAAACTTCGACTTAGGAAAGGTTCACAAGAACCAAGTCAATGTGAGGGCTTTCGATGGAGTGCAAAGAGACACATTGGGTGTAGTAAACTTAGATATTTAGATGGGTCCTGCGGAATTTAATGTGGAGTTTCAGGTGTTGGATATCAATACCAGTTACAATTTGCTTTTGGGAAGACCGTTTATCCACATGGCTGGGGCTGTGCCTTCTACCCTTCACTAACTAATGAAATTTGTTTAGAAGGACCATGAATTGGTTATTCACGGTGAAGGGAGTCATTCCAATGGGTATGCGCTGATTATTGATAAGGTCTCTCGAGGTTGTGATTTCTACATGGTGGAGCTGGTAAATGCCACCGGTAATGATTGGGCTCCACAACTTCCTATGCCTTCTGTGTACAAGATGATTGCTACTGTTATGCTTCCGAGCAGTTTCGAACCAGGTTTCGGATTAGGGAAGCATTTTTAAGGAATTATTGAGCCTATCCAAATTCCCGCCAAAGGAGCAAAGTTTGGTTTAGGGTATGTCCACACAGATGATGAAGCAGAGATGAAGAACAAGAGTGTTGATCAAGCATTAGTCAGGCAATTCCTCATTTGTACCAATCATTTCCAGTACAAGAGTGTGCCAACGATGGTGGTCTCGGGGAAAGAATCTGTGGCCTTTTTTAGGAGATTAATGCGGTCATCGAGGAAGAGGTTGGGACATCGCGCATCCGTTATGCAGAACCTAAGGAGCAATTGCAAAATTGGACCTCCACACCGCTCTTGGTTTCCCATGCAGCTTGGAAGAAAAGACATATGTTTATGATTGTTTTTAAAATCGGTTGTAGTCTGGAAGAGGCCTGAAACCCACCCTTTATGTTGTTTTTACTTGTTTGAGTTTTTTAATTCCCCCATGATGTTTAAAAAGGCGAAATGGCCCTTAGCCATGGCCAAAGTTTGTGCTTGTGTTTCAGTTTAAATGAAAGCCTCTTTTATCAAAAATTTATTTACTTATTTTTTCACATTTTACTTTCCTGACTTTGTTTGTTTATGACTTCAGTAATATTAATTTTAAATATGTCAATGTCATATCATGTCATGTCATGAACCGAGTGAACAAAATGAGGCAGGTAATGATGAATGCAAGGAATATGAAGAAGAAAATGAGGCACTCGAACATGTTGTTGAAGAGTTTCGACAATTCAAGAATCAACACAAGACAAATTTTGAAGAAACCAAAACCGTGAATCTCGGAGATAAGGAATGTGTTAAAGAAGTAAGAATCAACGTCCATCTGACTAAAGCTCAAAGAAAGGACCTGGTTCATTTTCTTAGAGAATACATTGATGTATTTACCTGGTCTTACAGAGACATGCCAGGGCTGAGTACGAATATAGTGTCCCACAAGTTGCCGATTAATCCAGAATTCAGTCCAGTAAAACAAAAGACTCAGAAGTTCAAGCGTGAGTTGAGTTTGAAAATTAAATAAGAGATTACAAAGCAGATTGAGTCTAAAGTGGTGGAAGTGACGCAATATTTGACATGGTTAGCCAATATTGTTCCGGTTGCCAAGAAAGATGGAAAGATCAGAATTTGTGTTGACTATAGAGATCTCAACAAAGCTAGCCCGAAATATAATTGTCCATTGCCAAACATTCACATCCTCATTGATAACTGTGTTAAGCATGAGATGCAGTCATTTGTGGATTGTTATGCGGGTTATCACCAGATCCTGATGGATGAAGAAGATGCAGAAAAGACAACATTCATTAAACCTTGGGGTGTATATCATTATCGAGTGATGCCTTTTGGTCTCAAGAATGCATGTGCTACTTATATGAGGGCTATGACAACCATTTTTCATGATATGATTCATAAGGAGATTGAGGTGTATGTAGATGATATCACAATCAAATCTCGTGAGAGTTCGGATCACTTGAGGAAATTCTTTGATCGCCTGCATCGTTACAATTTAAAGCTTAATCCCGCCAAATGTGCTTTTGGAGTGCCAGCTGACAAGTTATTGGGATTTATAATCATTAGAAGGGGCATTGAGCTTGACCCTTCCAAGATCAAAGTGATTCAAGAGTTACCTCATCTGAAGACCAAGAAAGAGGTGATAAGTTTTCTGGGAAGGTTGAACTACATTAGCCAGTTCATAGCTTAATCTACTGTGGTGTGTGAGCCCATCTTCAAGTTGTTGAAAAAAGATGCTTTGACCAAGTGGACTGGAGAATGGCAAACTACTTTTGATGCCATCAAGAACTATTTGTCGAATCCACCGGTGTTGGTTCCTCCACGGGAAGGAAGTCCATTGTTATTGTATTTTTCTATCTCGGATAACGCATTTGGATGCGTGCTTGGTCAACATGACTAAACGGGGAAGAAAGAGTGAGCCATCTACTACTTGAGCAAGAAATTTACTCCATATGAGGCTCGTTACACTCTTTTGGAGAGGACATGTTGTTCTTTGACTTAGATTTCTCAAAAGTTGAGACATTATTTGTCTTCTTATACCACATACCTTATTTCCAGAATGGACCCGTTGACGTATATTTTCGAGAAGGTGATGCCGACTGGGAAGTTGGCTAAATCGCAAATGCTCTTGAGTGAGTTTGATATTGTGTATGTGACCCAGAAGGCGATAAAAGCATAGGCCTTGGCTGATCATCTTCCAGAGAATCCAGTTGATAAAGAGTATGAACCGATCAAGATTTATTTTCCTAATGAAAAAGTAGCATTTATGAGTGAAGATATTTCTGAAGCATACCCTGGTTGGAGAGTATTCTTTGATGGAGCGGCAAACCACCAAGGGAAAGGTATCAGAGCGGTCTTAGTGTCAGAAACCGGTCATCACTATCCTATGGCGGCTAAACTCTGATTTGATTGCACAAACATCATGGCTGAGTATGAAGCTTGCATCCTCGATCTAAAGATGGCAAATGATATAAACGTTCACGAGCTGTTGGTTATCGGAGATTCAGATTTGCTAATCCATCAAGTTCAAGGAGAATGGGCTGTGAAGAACCTAAAGATCACACCGTATGTGCGGTATATACCAAAATTGTGCAAGATATTTTGCAAGATTGAACTCAGGCACACTCCCAGGACACAGAATGAGTTGGCCGATGCTTTTGCCATCATCGCATCAATGATTAAGCATCCAAATACAAGTTATATT
Source organism: Solanum piurae (assembly GCA_029582685.1). NCBI lineage: Eukaryota > Viridiplantae > Streptophyta > Magnoliopsida > Solanales > Solanaceae > Solanum > Solanum piurae. The sequence goes on from JAJOOO010020573.1 coordinate 5,731, forward strand.
GACCTAGTGGATATAGAGGTAAAAGAGCAGCATGTCCATTGTTCACATGTTGAAGCGAAACCAGACGGTTTGCCTTGGTATTTTGACACCAAGAAATACTTGGAGACTGGAATTTATCCTGAGAATGAAATATTCAACCAGAAGAAGTCGATACACCACATGGCTCTCAATTTCTTTCTGAGTGGGGAAATCCTTTATAGGAGGACACCAAATTTAGGTCTTCTAAGATGCGTTGATGCTAGTGAAGCTGTGAAGCTTCTGGAACAGATACATGCTAGAGTTTGTGGTACTCATATGAATGGACTCACTTTGGCTAGGAAGATCTTTTGAGCCAGCTATTTTTGGATGACTATGGAGCATGATTATTGCAAGTTTGTGCAAAAATGTCATAAATGTCAAGTGCATGGGGATTTGATTCGAGTGCCGCCTCACGAACTTAATGCTATGAGTTCACCTTGGCCATTTGTAGCTTGGGGCATGGATGTCATTGGTCCAATAGAGCTAGCCGCCTCTAACGGACACAGATTCATTTTGGTTGCCATCGATTATTTCACCAAGTGGGTAGAAGCAGCTTCGTACAAGTCAGTAACCAAGAAAGTTGTAGCTGATTTCGTTCGCAACAATTTGATATGTAGGTTTGGTGTACCAGAATCTATTATTAATGATAATGGAGCGAATCTAAACAATCATTTGATGAGAGAGATATGTGAACAATTCAAGATTACTCATCGAAACTCAACTGCTTATTGTCCCCAAATGAATGGAGCCGTAGAGACCGCCAACAAGAATATGAGGAAGATTTTGAGGAAAATGATTGACAATCACAGAGGTTGTCATGAGATGTTGCCATATGCTTTATTGGGATACAAAACGACTGTCAGAACATCAATTGGAGCTACTACATACTTGTTAGTATATGGAACAAAAACGGTTATACCTGCCGAAGTTGAAATACCTTCATTGAGAATCATTCAGGAAGCTGAGTTAAATGATGTTGCATGGGTTCGCAAGCGGATTGATCAGTTAACATTGATTGATAAGAAGAGAATGGTTGAAGTTTGTCATGGTCAACTTTATCGACAAAGAATGATCCGTTTCCACAAGAGAGTAAGAGCCAACATGTTTGAAATTGGTCAGTTGGTTCTCAAACGCATTTTCCCTCATCAGGATGAGTACAAAGGGAAATTTGCACCAAATTGGCAAGGGCCCTACATGGTTCGCAAAGTGTTATCTGGAGGTGCCTTGGTCCTGTCGGAGATGGATGGCACCGAATGGCCAAAACCGATCAACTCAGATGTTGTCAAGAGATATTATGTTTGAAATTTCAGTTTGTATTTCTGTCATTTCTTTGTAATCGTTCTATTTGCTGGTAATCGCTTTGTTTAGAATTTTATTCCTCTTGTAATGAACTACGTCTGACCTGAATTATCAAGAATGAGATACGTAGGCGGCCTATGTCGGCCTCAGTCACCTCTTTATCCCTTTTTAATGTGTTTCATTTTTTCACTTGAACTATACGTTCGACCTGAATTCTCAAGAATGAGATATGTAGGCAGCCTATGTCGGCCTCGGTCGGTTCCTTATTTAATTTTCTTATTTTTGTTAGTCCTCGAGGGGGAACTACGTTTGACATGATTCCTACATCAACGGGATATGTAGGCGCCACAACGGTTCGGTCTTATCTCCCGTAAGATTTCTATTTTCTTTACCATAGAAACTGGAACAAATTTTTTGAGAAGAACTCAAAAATTATCAAGAAGAAGATTTATCTAACAAGTCAAGACTGAAGTGATATCGAGAATTGCAACTGGGACAATTTTTTTGAGAAAGATCTCAAAAATTCCATGATATGTTCATCGACGTTTCAAGATAAACCAAGACAGTTAACTGGGACAGAAATTTTAAAGGATGACCTCAAAATTTTGTTAGGGTTCATCGGAAGTTTAGAATAACTTTGAATACTTCCCAGCAAGTGATCAGATAAACCTCGAGGCATCAACTCCATGGACGTTCATTAAGCTTGACGTAACATGATACTTGGCAGTGACATTTTCCAAATATTGCTTTTTGAAAATCTATTTTTCTTAAAAAAATTCTTTCATGTTTCAATTATTTTGCATAAAAATGTCTTGTCTTATCTGTCAAGAAGCGGGAGATCAGAGAAATCAATCGGAGATAGCTATGGCAAGGAGCAGACAACCGAAGATATCGACACAGATCAGTTCACTTTAAACTAACAACTTTTTTGTTGATGCAAATTTTTTTTTACACTTCTTATACCAAAGAGTTGGGAATATGAGTAACATTATTTTATTCAAATTCTCAACAAAGCAGGTTCGTAACGAACATTGCAACTATGTTCGGAGATGGAACAAACGAAATCACGAAGAGAGTAATATTATTATTTTCCATCAACTAAAGATACCTGGAAGACGTTTGTTTGCATTATATTATCAGATATGATAATATTCTTACCCTGAAGGTTATTTATATTGTATTGTCGAATGAGACGATACCACTATCTGGAGAGTCATTATATTGTATTGTCAATTGAGACGATACCGCCACTTGGGAAATACCCAGAAGATCACCTATGTTGTCTGGGAAAGAATTATCTTCGTTTGGTACCGGGGATGGCATTATCAGAAAAGAAGATCATGCATAATAATAGAAGGAACTCATGCATCGTCAGATAAAGATTCATGCATAGCAAGAGAAAGAATCATGTATCGCAAGAGAAGAAGTTGTGCATCACAAGAGAAAGATTCATGTATCACATGGAAGGAAATCATGCGTCACAAGGAAATCAACATCGACTGCATCATTTTCATTTGCAAGAACAATATCAAGAGAACTATCAACATATTACATCAACCTATTTTTATTACTTCGACATTAAAAAAAGAGTACATTGAAGATTATATTGCAAATATAATATACAAGCTTTATTTGCTTTACGTCAAACTGGAGGAAGTTGACGTCAAATTTCCAAGGATAACAATTAAGTGTCAACACAGATGAATTCTCAAAGCAAACCACAGGTGTGGACGACATAAAAAAGGATGTAGCACAACGTGGAACTTTTTCTTAGCAGCGAACGAGGACATAGTCCAAAGAGGAGTGACCAAACTCTTAGGACGCGAGCTGAGGAGCGACTTTCACCACAATCAAACCACACCCCTATCAGAAGGAATGTGGGTTTTTCTTAGGTTTATTGGTTCCAGTTTCGCATTCGGAAAATTTTGGGTTCACCGTAAGCAACTTTCCAATCGGAGTGACAATGCTCTAAGAGTGTTGGAAATTATGTCCGTGTGAGTTCTTATTTATGGGTGTGAAGCGCGCCACATTCATGGCTAAGAGGTTGCAAGCCTCTTTTTCATACTCGATTTATTTTTGTCACTCTTTCTAGACCGAAGGATATCTTAGCATAAGAGATTTCCTTTTCAACCGATTGAGTCAAACTACAAGCAGCCTGATTCCCTAGGTTAAGGGATATGTAGGCGGGATCCGTGTTGAAAACTCGGTTGTACTCCGACATTCTCTCTTAAATCTTGTTCCCGGGCATTATGATTTTTTCATAATTCAATATCGGGATAACCTTTGAATTCTTTCATAACCGTGCGTTGAATCAAGCGTATCAAACTATAAGTGGCCTGAATTCTCATATAGCCTGAGATATTTAGGAAACCCATTTCCGGGGTTCGGCCATAATTCCTGAAGTCCATACCAAATCTCTTTTCCGAAAGATGAATATGTGGTCGGTCAAAATTTGATTAGTCAATTTTATTTTCCTCGAATTTCTTGCATCAATCCGAGTAAAACGGGGGACAGTTGTTGACACCAAATTTTATCCCTCCCCGATAATAATTAATTTCCGAGCTTCTTGAATTCCAAGCGATTCGAAATGATTAGATTTTATAAAGTTCAAAATATGTTTCAAGTTACTTTTTGTTTAATTTGATCATTTTTATAATTTTTGAATAATATATATGTTCCATATAATTTTCTATATAATTATTATATTTTATAAACATTCGAAAATCATCTCAAAAAGATTTTAATTTTAGTGAGTATTTTATTAAATTAGTTTAGTTTAAATAATGGTTATCATTCTTGAATCATTAAGTTTACAATTAAGTTAATTATTTTATCTCGTTAAGATTAAGAAGCTCACTAATTAATTATGCTAATTCATTTTATTTACTTATTAGCCAAGTTTACTAAAATTTGATCAATTTGGATAAGTGTTTAATTTCCAATTCTCTATGATTTAGACTCCTGTGGCCAAACCTTAAATCCAATTCAAACCTTTTTCAACTTGAAAAGCAAATTTTAGGCCACTTTTCCAGCAGCCCAAACGGGCCAACCTCCCAGGCCCAACTCTTTCTCCAAATAATCAAGTCTCAACAACTTTCCAATAAACCCTATACCCAAATCAGTAGCCTCTCTTCAATAATTCCCATCCCACTCTTTATCCCCTTTAACCCAGCCCAATTCCCCCTTTAACCCGGCCCACCCCAATTCAAAAAGAAACCCAGAAACGTGTCATTCAACGTTAACGGTAAAGAGCAGTTCACAACTCATTCTAATGTTAATATGCAGCAAACGACAACAACAAAGCCAAGCGGCGTCAACATTGCGTCTCTTGTCTTCTTCCCAACGTTCCCCTCAGACCAGTACAGTCGCAACAGCAGCAAAACCACACATTTTTGTCCTTGGGGCAACGAGATGAGGCCACGTCGGTACCCAAGGATAACAGAATTGATCCGGAGCGTCGATTCACCCTTTCCTATTCCAGAATGGGTTGAAATTTCAGAGAAAGGGTGTTGCCCTTTAATGGTGAAATATTTTTGAATTTTGATTTGGTGGGCCTTGTTTTTATCCGGAAAAAAAACTCCCGCCTGTTCCCCCAATTTCTGCCCTAATTCCATTCTATAAATACCTCCATCTCTCTCACTGTTTAGAGTTGGAGAAAATATTGGAAGGATTAGTGGGAATTTGAGAGAAAACAGTGAACTTCTAGCTATAAATAATTATATATAAACATCCATGAATAGGTCTCAGAAGCAGAGATGGTAAGAGTTCAGGCTTTGATCGAGTCTTTGTTCGTTTCTCTGTTCACGCGAGTTCATCAGGGTCGTCATTTGCGGTCGTGGAAGCTCATCCTCCCAAGCTCGTTAGTTGTCCCGTTTGCTGCCTAGAAAGAGGTAAATCCTTTTTTGTTTTCATTTAAATCCAGTTCCTTCTATATGTTGTTCTGTTTATGACGTGTTATGGGTTGTGTTTTGTGCTCCGTTTATGTGTTGACTTCGTTTTGGTCTCTATATGTTAAGATTCGGTTAATGAGTCTTTAGTTGGTTATATCATGTCTTCCTATATGGGTATTATATGTGTATAAATTCTATGTTGGAGTTAGTTTTGCGTTATTTATGAGCATGTTTGATCTCTCCATTGCCTTTCCTCAATTTAAGTTGGTGTGGAGCAGTCTTTGATTGATAAGGAGTGTTCACTGTTTCTGTTTGTTTCGTATCGTTCATTGGGAAATATGACATGTGGTAATCGTGGTGATAAATTCCCTTAATTAGTTTGACCTTCTTATATGTTGTGTTTGACGCCAATTTCATGGTTAGTTTGCCTAATAGTGATACTGCTTTAGAAGAGTTAATCCGGTTAAAAAGTGATATATCATGATTTGAGTAGTTCTGAGTGACTATAGGCTAGAAAACATCAATGTGTTTGAGTTATATTCATTTTGGAGGATTTCGTTCATTGTTTTGCAGTTAAATCTCTTATTTAGTGCAACTTTAATTATTGGTAGATTTTATTTTTATTTTTTTTCTCCACATTAATCTTAAATAGTAGCCCAGTCATTTCCTAGAATACGTGTCTTTCTTGAAAGTGATTTCCCTGGTGCATGATGTTCAAAGATATATGTTCAATGCTCACATGACTGTGTACATGTTATTTCTATATTTTTGTCAACTTGAATGTGTGGCTGGCTACTGTATTGATTCATTTGGCTTGAAATGATCATTATGCCCTCCTAGTTACCTATTTAAAGTATATTAGTTTTCAATGTGTCTCTGTATAATATACTTTAGCGGTATTATATATCGATTTATACTCTCCTGAGTTCGTTCACATTTTACAATAAATCATGCTACTACTTCCATTTTCATCTCAAGTTGGTTTATATATTAACTCTTTTGCCATTTTTATTTGCATGTGAAATCTCCTCCGAATCCTCATGGATTATATCTCTTTCCCCCGCATTTTCTATTGGGCCATAAAGGCCCAATATTTTGGTTCATCGAGTCAGTCGATGAGAAATTGAAATACAGGTTCCCAGAGCTGAAATACAGGGCTGCAAATTAAATTTTTAGATTTTGGAAAGCTGAAAACAGATTGATATACCTGTTGTATACACTGGTATACAATTGGAAAGTATAATATACATGTCAAAAACGTGAAAATACAGGTGAAAAGTGCATAAATACGAAGTTCAAATAAAATTACAGGTTCGGGAGTTCGAAAATCCGCGGTATACATGGTGTATACATCAAATATACACTTAGTGTATATCAATACAAATGAGAATGAAAAGGGGACAAAATCCCAAGGAATTTTCAGCAGGTATAAAAATGGGCCAAGCCCATTATTTGGACCGAATTTAGACTTAGGACAGGAGAATAATTTGGGCCCATCAGACTTGAGGATTTGGGCAAGATTCGCCCAAGTTCAATATTCTTTCCTTTGCTCTTATTTATTTGTTATTGTATTTGACTAACATTTTATTTGGATTATGGTTTGACTTAATTAATTTTCCAAAGATAGTCATTTCTCTTTCTTATATAAAAGATTAAAATAGTTATATTTTATACTTACCTTTATTTTATTATTATTGGCCGTGCAACTTGAGTTATTCCCTTTAGAATGATCCCCCTTAGTTTATTTCCCCTTAAAAATAATTAATAAAAAGAAAAAGAAAAAAAAAGAGTTCTTTTACTTAGTTAAAATTTAAAAAAATTAGTCAAAGTCATTTTAGTCAAATCGTTAGTCAACCGCAAGTTAGCGGACATTCCGAGGGCCTAACACCTAATCGGAATGTACATTGAACTCAAACCCTTTTTCAATTGATTTTTATCTATTTAAGTCTTTTGAAAACCTTAAGTTATTTTTCTTGATTTTTACTAAAAAATTAAGTGACGACTCTGTTTCTTTTGAAAATTTGATTTCTCTTAAATCATAAATTTAATCGATTTTTCAAAAACGTAGTCATTTTTTTTTCCGAGTAAAACAACTATAACATACAAATATGATTTTTATGTTTGCTAAACCTAAAATTTACTCTATTTATTACTTTTGTGGGGTAATAGGACACCTACATAATTAAAGTGTCTTTTGAAAATTTGGGACAACTTCAGTGATGACTTTATGTCTTTTCTCTCCAATATGATACATTCTCCCTTTAATTTTCTATTTTAATAATTACTTATTATACATTTAAATGGGGAATTTTAAAATGATATATGTAAAGCAAAAGATAGAACTGAATTTTCTACATGTTAAAATTAAAATATTTGTTCACCTTTTTCAGCCTTTTAAAATTTATTAATCCCTTCACCAAGGATTAATTCTTTATTATAAAATTTAATATCTCAGGTTGATGTGCATTTGATTCCCCAAAAATATTAAATAGTAACACTTCCCGGAAGCAAAAGGATAAATTATAAAATCAAATTAAAGATGATTGATTGAAGGATAAATGATAAGGTGTTATAATATTTTTCTTTACACTATTAATGTTCGTTACTACGTAGTCTTGTATGTAAGATAATATATTGTTTTAGTTTTAATGGTTGATATGTTTTAAGTATTATTTTATAAATTTCGTGATATTAGATTCACGCGCGAGGCGTGGGTAATTTACTAGTTCATTATATAAATATGAGAGTACAAAATGTGTATTTTGTGGCAATCGTCAGGTTGCGACAAAAAAATTATTCATGATCCGAAGTACTTGAAACATCCCTAAGGTCGCAAGTAAAAACAATTAGTGGCGACTCTTGGTCCTTTGCAAAGACTTTAGTCACCACATGATATATCTTTTTTATGTGAAGATATTTACATACAACAGAAGATATTTATAGAGTGAATTGCAAAACAGAAACTTCGCTTTAGAAGATCGTGTAAAGGGTGTAATCTTAGGGGAGGATTTTCCAATCCTCTGTGCTATTTCAATCTCTGTGACTCGTTTTGTCTTGAAACGTGAACCCTAAATAATGTTGCTATTTTTATTTTTTTGGTTGAAGTTGCTACTTCTAATATCAATATTTAATTAATTAGAATATGTAAAATTAGTTGCCTAATAGTTGGTTGCTGTTGTTGATGAACACCACAAGTTTGTTGCGTTTGTGATGATAATTCATTGCTTGTTATGCAAACCTCGTATTGAAAATGATAAATATAATTAATAAATTATTCCAAACTATGTTAATTAATTTCCTCGTGTTTTTTTTTTCTATGTATAGTCTCGTCATACTATACGTCATATCACAAAGATTAAATTAATCTGAAATAATAAAACGTCACCATTATGTATGTGTATATGAATTTTACAAAGGCTTATTAAGTTACTTTATTCCAAATAAGGATGGTACATAGTAAAATCAATAGCAAGAAGTCAACAACTAACCAACTACAACAACTAGTAGAATCAATTAGTCTTCTGGACTATTAGTTTTAGTGGCGGAGCTAGAATTTTATCTAAGGGGCATAAAAATATAAAGAAATAAAATCGTGTAGAAGTCAATGAATGTCAATATGTAATATATATACATAAAAAAATATTTTTATTCTAGTTACACAATGTAGTTTTCTGACGAAGGGATGTCGGACACCCCTTAACTACATGTGGCTCCGTCACTGATTAGTTTCACCTTAAATTATTTTTAAATATAAAAAAATATAAATTCTTTTTTTGAATATATTAAAAAGAAATAGGTGTCACGTACAATAAAATTAGCATCCAAGAATATGATCTAGTAATTAAAATAATTGATTAAATATCATGAGATTTCACGTTTAAATCCAGGAGGTGAAGTAGCTAGACTTAAAAGAAGGAAGTGGTTGGGTCGTCAATTTAATGGTTCCAAAGGATAATGATTTAGAAATTGAATTTCAGAGGAAAAAGAGAGAAAACATCATTAAGGGTGAATGATCTCATAACAGAATTAATTCTCAGTGCTCTTGCTAATATAAGACTTATTTAGTGGTTTGTTAAGTTGATCTTATTAATTAATCTACTAATTAATACATTGTGGTTGTGATAAATATTAAAGTTGAAAATAAACACACATAATCATGATCAACTCTCTCCTACTTAATTTGTCAATGTGCCATTCGCCAAACTATGTCGGAGCGATATAGAATGATACTCTTTTGTCCTTTCCCCCTTTTCTATAGTTGAATATGTACTCATTTCTTTTGTAGTTTGATTTTGCATGAATTTTTTTTTAAAAAAAAATTGAAATTTAAAGTCTAAAATAAGTAATAGATGTTTATAAGGTCATAAATATAAAATGTCTATTTTAAAAAAGATGTTTATTTTAAAGTTAAATTGTTATTAAATATAGAAATATATCATTTTTTTGGAGATAAGTTAAAAAGGAAAGCAAGTCATATAAATTGAGACACAGGAGTAATATGTACTCCATCCGTCTCAAGAAGAATGACCTACTTTCCTTTTTAACATGTTTAAAAAAAATGATCCTTTTTCTTTTTTGGTGATATTTTAATTTCAGTTTTTCAAGTAGCATGTTAATGTCACAAGATTAAAAGACATTTGGTACATTTGATATAACTTTAAGACCACAAATTTTTATTTTATTTTTTTTTCTTAAATTTTGTATCAAGTCAAATTAGATCATTCTTTTTTTTTTAAACGGAGGAAGTATACTTTAACTTCTCATGAAGAAACATATACACTATTTTAGGACTGTCTATAAGATATATGAAACAAGGGTGGAAAAGTTGAAAAAAAAATGGATTCTTGAGAATTATTGGTGAAATAATAGACTCAAAGTAGATCGATCACTATTAAAAATAGAAGTTTTTTTCACGATAAATCCTGACATTTTGATCGATAACTAAAATCCTAAAAATAAAAAATAAAAGAACGTTATGTCAACAATTGATGATTATAGTGACTGAATTGGAACAAAGGTGGAAAAAGCTATGAAGAGAAATTTGTATCTTTATTATAATTACCTCTCTATATAATAATAATGTGATAAGACTCATAATTTTAGAAAGCGCAATGCTTCGACCCCAGCTCTCTATCTCTCCTTGTCTTTGGTGTTATGTTAGCTGCACGAGTAAAGTGAGAGATGGATGTAGAAGGAAAGTCAGACAATCACCAACAATAGGTGTGACGTGACAGATATTATCCTTCCGCACTTAATTAGAGATTTTGAATTTAAGTCCTTACGAAATCATATCACAAAAGATGATTCTGACCTACCTCACATCCCAAAAATTAGCTTGTTTTTATAAAAAAACTCAAAGTACTTTTTTCTAGTTCGATGCTCAACACCACTATTACTTGAAAGTGAAGAATTTCTAATAGGAAGAAATGCTCCACCGTTTTATAATGAAGTTGTGCATCAATACAAACTTTTTTTTAATCAAAACAGTAAATATAGAATATCATATGTTAAAAATAAATAAAATATGAAAGAGGGGAAGATATTGGTGGTTTGAAGGGAGCTTTTCTAGAGATTTTAAGGTCGAGGGTCATAGTTTGTTGAAGTAGGGTTACCCCACCATTGTGGGACCCTGTAATCTACCTAAGTAGGGCCCACAACCTTACCCTTTTGGTCTGGCCTATCATTCTATTTGGTTACATTTTTCTTTTTCAATTTTGGCGGTGTAATTTTTAGATAAAATTACATATACTTAAAATAGATAAAGAAGAGTTATTCAAATGGCAAGCATCTTGAAGGAAAAAAATACACTCCTTCTGCTTAGAAAGAATAATTTATTTTCATTTTTAGACTGTTTCAAAAGAATGATCTCTTTTATTATTTGGTTATACTTTAATTTAAAAAAAAATTCACGTGGTATATTTAAGGTCACAAAATTAAATGAATTTAGAATCATTTTTAAACAGAGGAATCATACTATTCCCCATTATACCAAACCTTTTCATGCATTTTTGGACCCAAACTTGTTCCTAACAACTGCATATAAATGATGGTGTTTCCTCTCTTCCCTTTTTACCACTCTTCTAACTCTCTTTCTACACCATTTTAAGGAAATCAAAGTAAGTTGAGACAACAAGTTAAGGCTAATTTTCCCTTCTTCCTCTTTCCCTTGGTCTAGCCAACTAGTTAGGCTATAAGACATGAATCTATCTGTAAATGGTCAATCACAAGTACCTCCGGGCTTTCGTTTCCATCCAACTGAGGAAGAACTCCTTCACTATTACTTGAGAAAAAAGATAGCTAACGAAAAGATTGATCTCGATGTTATCCGTGAAGTAGACCTCAACAAGCTCGAACCATGGGACATTCAAGGTGAGACCTAGCTAGCTCTTTCATCAACTTGTGCATTATTCATCAATATGTCATTATAGAACTATTTCCTTTGTCTCAAAGAATGACACATTTATATATTTAGTAAACATTTAATTTTAAAATGTCTATTTTACCCTTAATAAAATGATTTCTAGTCACACAACTATTAATTATGTACCAGAGAAGTGCAAAATAGGATCAACGCCACAAAATGATTGGTACTTGTTCAGCCATAAGGACAAGAAGTATCCATCTGGGAGTCGTACCAACCGTGCTACTGCTGCTGGATTCTGGAAGGCTACGGGTCGTGACAAAGTGATATACGGAAACTGTAAGAGAATAGGAATGCGAAAAACCTTAGTCTTCTATAAAGGACGTGCCCCTCATGGCCTGAAATTAGATTGGATCATGCATGAATATCGCCTAGACGACATCTCCACGCCCCAACATCACCCCCCTCTCAACTTTTGTGTAAGACTTATCGATTTATGATGAATTCCCATAATATATTGTTGATGTAAGTAAGTTGAACTCATTTATTCTTAACATGTAGGCCTCAGAATCAGCTGTTCCGGAAGAGGGTTGGGTGGTCTGCCGTGTTTTCAAGAAGAAGAGTACACTTCAAAGCTCCTCTGCAGTGTCTAAAACACTTGTTCATGAGAATACAAGCACTCATCATGACGGTGTTCTTGATCAAATACTCATGTACATGGGAAGATCATCCAAACAACAACAACATGAAACCAAAAGCAGCAATATTGTCCAACAGGTCAACAACAACGACAACGGAAACATTCAATTTGATAATAGTGAAGATAGTTTCCTACACCTTCCAGAGCTGGTGAATCATCATCAAGATTGCAATTTTGATGATGAGATGATCATCATGTCAACAGGTGCCGATGATCAACATTATTCTTGCATGATTAATAATTACCAAGAGGACAATGAGGCTACTGCAGATCATAAAAAAAATGGACCTACTTGTGACTGGTTAGCCTTGGTGGCTTCTCAACTTAATGGCCACCATCTCGAAGCACCAACGAACAATAATACTACTCGATCCAATGTTGATGATGTTGAATTTTGGAGCTATGCGCAATCATCAACCTTTGATCCACTAAGTCAGTTCACTGTATGAATCATACTTAGATAAACTCGTACTGTATAGGATAGTATGCTACTTTTTCCTAATACTTAACGTTGTCCTTCGTGATCATTGTATTGTTTAATTATATACAACAGAAAAATACTCTCAAATATGGTCTTTTCTGAGCATGATATCATATTTCTTGATTTATACAGTACGTATGTGCATACTGTACGTTCTTTTTTTGATAATATAGTTGATAAACTAAAGTTGCTATGATGATTACATAGGCAAGAGGCACACTAAGTCTGATTCTGCTGTCCTTTTCCTCATTATTACATTGTTGACAATTGATCCCATATATACTTTATTTTTATATTACCCTCTAAAGCGTTTTTAATCTTTTTCTCTTGTTGGTTTATATTTTATAATTTTATGAATCTATGACATGACATATTGATAATTAAAGCTTTAGTTTGTAGCAAACAAATCATTGTAAAGTCACATTCTTAAAGATGACTACACAAGTGAAAGTAATTGGTAGCTAAGCTAATTTCAATGGTATAGAATTAATTGAGCATCTTCAGTAGTACATTTGAAATTACCAACTGCAGTTAGTTAGTATTCTTTATGAGAATATGAAATGCTTTAAAAAGGCGGAATGACCTGGAAGATCTCTTGTACTTGACTCCGTTTGTCAGTTTGGACCCTTAAACTCATGACTTTGCCATGAACAGTTAAACTCATTTAAACACAATATCAAATGGTACATAAGTCGAGATTAAGGTTCATATTCTACTTTGATTCACATGAAATGCTCAAGTTAACAGAGAGACAAAATTGACAACTTAGAAATTAAACAAAAACTTCAAAGTAAAAAATGATCTACAAGATGTGCACTATAATAATATATAGTCACCATCACTTTCAACCATTTCAAAATTGTTCATGAGATCCTGTAATCTCAATAATAATTTTTTCACAACTCAAACTCGTCACCAAACTTTAATGCATCAGAGGCAGCTTCTTCCTCTTCATCATCAATCATAAAGTACGGGTTATGTACCTCGGGCCTGAATTTAAATCCAGTAAACAAATAAAAAGCCAGAGTTGCAACTTCCCCTGCCACTACACTAGTCCAAAGATACCTATACGATGTAATCGTCTCCAATGCATAGACCACAACTCTCGTAAAGTAAATATAACATATAACCACGACGTAGTACTGTCTAAAGAGTGTCAATTTCATCAAATTCACAGCAGCTTTACCATCAGACTTAGCTGCCTCGCGTAAATTCTTGATTGACCAAACAATAGGGAAAAGAACCGCGCAACAACAAATCACATCAACGAGCAAAAACACTTGTTTCCATGTTACCCATTCATCTCCATAAGGTCCATCTTCATCAATCACAACTTGAGCTATATTTGCTACAACTTGTAGTGGTATCACAATCATCAAAACTTTCTTCTCCTTATCTTGCAAATAAGGTTTGAGAAATGACCAACCCGTCCCAATCAACACGATCAACGTAAACAACATAATTCCTTTCAAGAAACTGAAAATATAAAACAGGACATCCCATCCATGAGCACTACCGGTTCGTTTAATGTAAGATTTATCCTCTGCTTCACACAGCAAATTCAAGGCTTTCAATATGATTACAGCCAACATGAAGAAATGAATCGCGTGAATGGTTAATCGCTTCTTGAACAACAAGAAAATCCAAAAAATGCATAAACAGAAATAAACAAGAGAAAACACGAAATAAATCCTAGGCAAAATGGCCTTGCCAGCAGAGAGATAGTCTCTATTTCCTGATTTGGCATCAAGATTATACATTGCTGATCGAACAGTCATTGAAACTTTTAATTGTGGACAACAATTAGCAAACACAAGAGAATACTGATCAGAATCTGTTTCGACAAAAAGGGTATCAAAAGAGGAATTGTCATGAAGTTTATCAAATGTGTAGACAAGCTTTACAATATCAGATTGGATTGCGCAGGTGATCTCAGCATCCTCAATTTGTTCAAGAACATGCATCCACGTATCGCGAGTACATAGAAAGAATCCAACTTTCGAGAGATCAAGGCTTGAAGGATTGCTAGGGACACCAAGGGAGATTTTTGAGACATTGAGTTCCAATCTACCACGATGAGTGAAGCCAAATTCATCGAATGGTATAATGGGACGATCATCAGATCGAACCTCAGAGGATCTGATTTCAGCTAGAGAAGATGAATAAAAAAGTGATGTGACAAAGAAAAAGAATAAGAGAAGGGGAAATTTTGGGATCGACATTGTTGGATCGATTAGATAACCAAAATGGTCCCTTTTTCGTGATATTTACCTACTGTTTTAATTTTGTTTGTGTGTAGTATACGGAGTTTAAGAAAGAGAAGAGACACAACAATGTACTTCTCCTTCTGTTCTAAGAAATGGAATTAGTATTGCCTAACGAAAATACGAATGGGGAAATGTTGTTATGTTTAGTTCAGTTCGTTGGATATATGAGGCTAAAACTATTTTTCAATAGTGTCACCCGTTCTAATTCCATGGTCAAGAGGGGAAGTTTAAACATTTTTCACATATTAGATTTTCTTATTGACCTGTTAATTTTGTAAAATATTCTTTTTTTCTTTAAAAATAAAAATAAATTAGTGTCATATATTTCAATCTTTTGACATTGTACTTTATACACAAATGTATGATTACAAAAGTTACATAATGTATAACATATATATATTCTCGATCGTATGGATATGTATATTGGACTAGAATGCTATACTAAATTTTCCCCATCGACATAATTGACTGATCTCCACCTAATTCGCGCTGAGTTTTGGACAGACATTTGAGCTGGGATTTGCAATGGTGCCTGCGTAGATAAAGATGAGTTAATATCTCATATAGTCACTCAAGTAATAGTTCTTCTCACAGAAACTTACATATATTCGCATAACAAGGTTGTTTGGAGACAGGATCTTCTTCAAATGGCGGTGGTACTTGTCCGTAAATCATTTCACAACTCATGTCTTCAAAATCTGCATTATATCCAAATTGGATAATGAATAATAGACATATCCATGTACAAAAAGTGATCTAACTGCTTGTCCCCTGCAAATTAACAACAAAGTTGAAGAACACTTACTTGGATTCATTGTTAATGGAAGTCCGAATTCGTTTGTGAAGAAATCTTGTGTTGGTATTTTGCACATATTCACACACATTCCTACACACCCACTGTTCTCCAAATACCTTCAACCACATAAAACAATTTGATATTTTCCGCAATTATAACAGTAAAATCACGCAAACTATTTTAGTCACAATGGATGAATCGATTCGTACCTGCACTTTTTTATGTGAACTCCACTTTTCTGCTTAACCCCATCTACCTCCACTTCAACAACCTTATTCATAACATTATAAATGAGAAGCTAGCAATTACAGAAATTCAAAACACAGTAGGCAGTTCTTTTTAGGCATAATACATAAACATGCCCTTTAACTTGGCTTTAGCTGACATCAATTTACCGTGTGTACAAATAAACACTTAAACTTGTAGAACAAATAGACACATTCATCCTCTTTGTATCCTATGTGGCATCCTACATATATTAAGTCACATTGGATATGTGTATCTATTTGTTCAATTTTAAACTGGAGGTCATAAATATATCAGTTGAGGCTAAGTTAAAGGGCATATATATATATAGTTTGATTAATGTACCTCCGAAGGACCAACTAACCAGAAGAAGAAAGGCACAGTAATTGCGGCGTTGAATTCTGCTGCCCACTGGGTTGGTGGAAACAATTTCCTAAACTGTAAGCATCCAACAACAAACATATAATTTACAATTATAATACTTTTAAGAACGATAACGTTTAACATGGAGAGGTTAGTACCTGAGCAGGAGCTCCAGGAGGAAGCATAGACATGAGGACTTCACGAACAACTTGCTGCTGCTGCAACCGTGACCTCCCCTGCATCACTTTCCGCGAAACATCCACAAAACTATCATAATCATAATCAAAAAAGCCTTTTTTCTTTTGATCAGACTCTTTTTTACTCGCGCCAAAATTCTCCATCTTTCGTGCGAATAGAGTCATGAATGCCTTCTCAAACAATCCATCATTGTACTTTGTTTTCTGTCCTAATGGTGCTGGTTCCCCTGATGGCTCTGCTATCCCACATCGGATACCAATTTTAACATATCGTCTCTGGCTTTGGCTTTGGCTTTGCGAGCGATAAAAGGTAGTATAATTGTTGAAAGATGGGGATGAATAAGGGATGCTAAGTAGCACCATGCTAATTAGCTATGCGCTTTCAGTGTTAAAGCTGATGCATATCGTGTGACTTACACAGTCCAGGCAATGGACCAAGATTTCTTTGTTGCATTTTCTGTTTTGCACACAAAAACTTGTCACCACACAAATGTGATCCACCTAATAAGTGTTTAACAGCCTCTCCTTTTTCACAACAACTTACTCTCTCTCTCCTTTTTTATTTGTCCAGTTTTGACTATTTACTTGTTGTTTTTTGACAAATCACGTAAAAAAAAAGATAGTTGATTTTGAAATTTTATCAATTAATAGGAGTAAAATAGTAAACTTGCTATGTCAATAATTATTTTCTTAATAGTTATGTCAAGTCAAAATTGGACAAGTAAATACGAACAGAAACAATAAATGATCATTAAAGAAAGGTGTTGACACCCAATTTTGACCCTCCCCAATATAAATTAATCATCGAGCTTCTTCCGTTTTCAACGATCTAAAATATTTAGTTTTTTTTAAATTTTGGAAAATAGTTTGCGAGTTATTTTAAATAAATTATGTCACTTATTATAACTTTTAGACAATACTTATATTTTACATATTTATATATATAATTGATATATTTTAGGAACATTCGAAAATCGTCTCAAAAAAAAAAAAAGATTTAGTCTTACACTCTTACTCAAATATTTGGTTAATTAGTTTAGTTATATAATAGTTTATATTTTTGAGATAATTAGTTTGTATTTAAGTTATTTGTTTTATTTCGTTAAGATTAAGAAACTCTTTAATTAATTTATATTAATTAATTTATTTAGTTTTTAGCCGGATTCACTAATTGATTCAATTTGGCTAAGTTCCTAATTCAAATCCAATCACCTATTTATCCCACTTCTTGGACCATTTTTAGACCAAATTTGGGCCCTTCTCTAACTTTTCCAGCAGCCCAACAAGCCCAATGTCACGCCCCGAGCCTACACCCTGGGCGGGACCGGCACCCGGAGACCATTTCTGGCCCCAAGTGAACCCTTGGTCTGGCTTTCTTAACTCAGCGGAAACCTCAACAGAATAACTCAATGCAATGCAATATTACAAAACAACTTAACTTATAAAATATGGCCATAAAGGCAACTCGAATCTCACAATAGAATATTTACATATATATATATAGATGAGAGACTCAAAACTAACTGACTGACTGTCTATGAAGCCTCTAATATACTGAGATGGATGTTGGGACAGACCCCGCAACATCCTAATAAAACAAAAACTAAGAACACAAATTAATTGAGTCCTCCGGAATGCAAGGAGGCTCACCACTGACTCTGGAGTGCTCAGCTGGATCAACGACGTGTAGGATGCTGATCCGGGGTACCTGAATCTGCATCATCAAACGATGCAGGCCAACTGGCATCAGTACATGGAATGTACGAGTATGCGAGCTAGAAAACTA
>JAJOOO010020574.1:0-12430 GCA_029582685.1 Solanum piurae
ACTCTATTGAGTTTTTTTTCAATGCTCTTTGGTATGGGAAAAAGGCTCATCATGTATGTAGGCATGCCATCAAGAACTGACTTGGTGAGAGTCAATCTCCCCCCTAAAGAGAGATATTGACTTTTCCACCTAGATAGTTTATTCTCGCACCTTTCCAACACCCCACTCCACACCTCTAATTCTTTGTTTTTAGCACCTAGAGGCAGTCCCAAATATTTAGTTGGTAAAGAGTCCACTTGGCAGCCCAAAATAACAGCCAGATCTTGCAAATTCCCAACCTGGTTGATAGGAGAAATGCGACTTTTCAGCCAATTTACATGGAGACCTGAGATACCTTCAAAAATTGTTAGGATGGCTCTCAAATGCCTGATCTGACTTGTCTCTGCTTCACAAAAAATTAAGGCATCATCTGCATAAAACAAATGAGACACTTCCAGATCTTCACCTCTACCTGTCTGAGCACTGAAACCTTTCACCCATCTATTAGCATTTGCTGTTCTGAGCATATGATTTAACCCTTCCATAGCTAATAAGAACAAAAAAGGTGACATGGAATCCCCTTGCCTAAGACACCTGTGGGATTGAAAGAAGCTTTCTGTGTTGCCATTTATTATGAGGGAGAACTTCACACTGTGTTTTATCGACATTATGCATTAAATCCAGTATTTCATGAGAAGACTAAACATATTGAGATTGACTGCCAATTTTGTGACTAAGCACATTGAGATTGACTGTCAATTTTGTTAATTTGAGTGATCAACTTGCAAATATCTCACTAAGCCTTGCATCGGTCCTCGTATTAATTACATTTGTAACAAGCTAGGTACATACGACTTGTATGCACCAGCTTAATGGGGAGTGTTAGAATGAGAATAGGAACAAGATTAATATATACAATTCTACTTAGAATAGGAATATGAATAAAAATAGTATATAGAATCCTACTTAGAAAAAGATTGTATTGTAGTGTCCTAGTTGGAAAAGGAGTCTTATGTAGTGTCTATAAATAGAGTCTCAATGTAAAAATGTAGAGACACAATTCAATAATATTCTTCTCAAATATTTATCACACCATTCTTAGTCTGCTCATGCTGCAGAAGTCAAATTCTTTGCAGTTTCTTGGTCAACCAGGTTAAGGTTCATATTTGTAAGAGCTGGTAAGATAATCCCAGGGTCATTCAGTTCGTAAATTATGTTGTTGGAATTTGTGATTATTCCATTGATGGTGGCTTGATCTTCATATGATGAAGTTAGACCACAAATGTTTATTTCTTAGCAAAGAAGAATGAGCCGTATTTACAATAGCAGATAATTTGAAACAAAACAATGATATTAGTTTAGCTTCACCTCAATAGTTCTTGATAATATAATTTGTTGATTGGAAATGTGGAATATTCTGTTAAGTTATAATATCAAACACCATTCTTTTTTATAATAGATGAAATATTTTCAAATATAAAAAGATTGGGTTAGAAAAAAATAAGAACGAGAAAATGGAACAATCGATATAAAGTTTAAAAAAAGGATAGATAAAGATAGAACAGAATGCACAAGCTTCCTGGAACAGCATAAATAAATAGGAAGAGCAAAACAGAAGAGTCTGGTTGAGCAATCTGGAAGAGGAATGACATAGCAGAAAATGACTCATGGGTTGGGTTGAATTTCAATCTGCCTGGTTACATGGTCTGAACCCAATCCTGATCAAATCTATTTGACTGGTCATTTTGGGTCGGCCCATTCTGATCTACCAGATCATTTATTGATAGCCAGCCTATTTTAGTTCGGATGGGTTTTTTTCCACCTCTACTGTCATGGTATATCTTTCTCCGTTAGTATTTGGCATTGTGACAGATATGTTACATGGAGGAAAATGTTGATATTTATAAGGTGAATCAATTTTTTTTAGTTATGATCTGTCGTGTTCATCACCTACGCTTGAAAATTTTGACTCACAGAGTTGTTTCCTAATTGTAGGAGCTACGTGCATACCAAGCTGACGTTGCTACTGTCCTGCGCAATGGTAGTTTGAGTTCTTGCTACTTTTGAATCCCCTTTTCAGTTGTTGAAAGCTGTTTTTTTCATTAGTGCTTATGGGTAGTCTTTGAAGCGTCTAATATGATTCTGATCATGTTCATTGTGTCTCTTTCTTCTGGCTTATATATTTTTTAGTCTTAGTTTGTGTAAACCTCATTTACTTAAGACAAGATTGTATTGTTTAAAACAATTCAAGTGGTGCTTGATTACCTGCATCCTTAATGTGCCTCATATTTTGGTGTTATGATCTTTGTTTTATTGAAGCATGTGCGACAAAGTCCTTTTTTTGTTGCATATAAATAGTCATGATTGTGTATCTCTTAATTAGGTGAAATTCCACATTTTGACCTCATTGTGGGTAACAGTATAGAGATGTGCTAATGCGTTACTTGTGTAGGCTATCCAAAGCTCTGTACAGTCTCTTTAGTGTGTATATGTATGTCAAGGACGAGGCTGCAAGCTCAAATAACTGTTCTTCTTTGGAGAAATGGAGAAGAGAATTTTAGATAAACGGCCTGTCATTGGTGGGCGTTCCGAGTCGAAGTATATTAGAACATAGAACAGAAGGTCCTAAGGGAAAATGAGGTCATTGCCAAAAAGAATAAAAAGAAAAGAAAAAAGGAAAATGAAAAATCAGCACCAGCTCTGTCATTATGACTACACTGTAGCCTTGCTTTGCAACTCCATGTTGGGCTAGCCAGACTTGGTTTGTCATTAGCTGGACTTCTGATCTCCATATGAAATCTGCACATCATCCTTCAATCCAGTACATTGAGGCATGGAATTGTGAAATACCTTTACCTGCTGCTAAACAAAATCTTGAGAGCTTTTACATATCGCTTTCAGTCATTTCTTTTTCTTGTCCTTGGTTGATTAACATTTTCAACATATCGTGCTCAACTATCATGTGAAATTTGTTCTATCAGGTTGTTTCTCGATATTACCTGCAGCAGACCTTGTCCCTGGAGATATTGTAGAAGTGAGTGGTATGTTGAGTCTTTTAATTATATCAACTGGAAATTGTATAAGATTTTCATACTCATCCTCTTTTTATTTTACACTAATCTTTCCTTTGTGACCTTTCCATGAAATGTGAAGTTGGGTGTAAAATTCCAGCTGATATGAGAATGATAGAGATATTGAGCGATCACTTGCGTGTTGATCAGGCAATTTTAACAGGTGCGCTTGGCCTTACAGATGATAATGTCCTTTAATTGCCTAACAGATAATGCAATTTGACCTTCCATTGCCATTTGTTTTGTTGAGAATGCACAGCATGAGTTAAAATAATTCATAAATAATGTGAATGCAGTGAACTCTTTAACAATAATAATGTTGGGAGGTTAGAGTTATGTTTAATTGTCTATTATAATATTTCCAAATGTACCATATTAAATAAAAGAAGATGATCAATGATATTTTCATCACAAACAACTTATATTTTATAGGAGTAGTATGTTTCTAAGACCTTATGCTACAAAAATTAACATTGAAGTGATCAAAATAAGTAATCATTTGATGTTATTGACAATAACAGTCATAAATCCTTGTTTGATGAAAATAACAATCTTAAATCTTAAGTTAATAGCTGTTAATATCAAATTAAAGGAAATCATAACTAAAGAATGAAAGCTGTACACGATCTTTCTTGTAAGTTATCAGTTTGATAAGTTATCAATTATTAGGTGTTAGAAAAATAGAAATACTAATTACGGGATATGAGATTAGATTTGCGTTACTTTACAAATGATGGATGGGTTACTAACTTTGGGATAGTAATTACTAATACAGAAACTATTATAATGCCAATATGCAGACCTTTTCTTGAAATATTCGGAGTTCTTAGCAGGTGTTATACTTGTATCTGCCTATTATATGGTGCTTCAAATTTTATATGCTCCAACTACAATGTTTCACTGATACAATGAGATTGCATGGAAAGTAAAATTGAATCAGTTCTGCCAATCAGTGTACCTTTTTTCATTTGCTGCTTTTGATTGTGTATATAGAATTCATTGTAGGCTCTGTAGTTGCTTTCGCTGCCTTTCGTTCCTATTTTATGCCATCTTCTTTTTGTTCTGATGACAGGTGAGAGCTGCTCTGTGGAAAAAGAGCTTGATGCAACGACTGCTACAAATGCAGTATACCAGGATAAGACAAGCATCCTCTTTTCTGTAAGTTATTAAAATCAGTTCTATGGAGAATACTATATAAACGGAGCTTGGAGCATGAATTTTTCTTAAAAGGTCCATCATGCTGATGTGTTTGACAATGTAGTATGGGAGATGATAATACTGTCGCTTGGTTTATTAAGTTGCCTTGATAAATGTTAAACTAATTATATAAAAATTAAAAAATGGGCATTTGAGACTGAACATTCTCTAGGTTGAAGTACATCCTTGAATTTGTGGGATGCTGAATGGATGCTGAGATTTACCTTTTTACTTACGAGACATGTCAAAGGACAAAAACTCTTGTCGATATAGAGACTCTGAAAAACATGCTTATATACGATGACTTTAGCATTCTGATGACGTTTTTTTCTACGAAGTAATGGGTATTATTGATAACTTTCTTGTGCATGGTATTTTTGCATCTTCTTCACTTGTCACAAGCTCTTCCACGTCTCACCATTTTTAGGTTTTGTGGTATTAACTACTCTCTTCTTCCCACTTGTGACTTCTTTTTTTCCTAAAGTATTTGTAATTATTATTATTTTTTCTTAATCATTGTTAATTTCAAATGGAGTAAATTCTAAATCTGTAATATTTATTTAAAAAAAAGAAGAAGCTCAAGTCTGGATGATAGATTGGATGACCAAGTGAAGTGCATCAAAGACGAGGAAGGAAAAGTATTGGTGGAAAAGGTATACACTATACGAAGATGGCAGACATACTTACATAAACTCTTGAATGAAGAGGGGAACAAAAAATATGGTCCAAGTGTTTTAGCGAACTTTGAGAGTTGTCTAGATTTTGGATACAGTAGAGGTTTAAATTTTGAGGTGGTTAAGGACGCTATTCATAAGATGAGAAGGGGGGAGGGAGACCAAACCTGACGAGATCCCAGTGGAACTTTGGAAGATCGCAAGCAAGTATGGAGTGATAACTAGGTTGTTTAATGTCATTTTTAAGACAACAAAAAGGCCAGAAGAATGAAGTGATCCTGTTATACAAGAACAAGGGTGATTTCAGAATTGCTTCAACTATAGGGGTATCAAGCTGCCAAGCCACATTGTGAGAGTTTGGGAGAGGGTGGTGGATAGGAGGATGGGGAATGGTGTGTCTTTTCGAGAACTAATTTAGTTTCATGCAGAGCGATCAACTATGGAAGCCATTCATTTCTTAAGGAGATTGATGAAGCAGTATAAGGTCAACAAGAGGGGCTTAGGCATTTTTTGTTTTCATTAAGATTTAGACGTCTGATCTGAATGCACATCTGAATGATTAAGATGTTGTCTCTAGATTTGAACACGGTATGGTTAAGACTGTTTGTTTTTCAATATCTGAATATACATAATTTATTTATATGTACATAATAATTATATAATTCAAATAAAAATTAATAAATAAAATCATTATTTGATAAAAGAAATGAAACACTTATGTTTGCTAGAGATGGGGGAGATAGTTTGTAGTGTTGGTGGTGATGGTAATAGTAGTTGTTAATCTTCTAGTAATGATGGTGGTGATAGTTGTGACGATGGAGGTGGTTGGTGTTTTGGTGACTGTTGTAATGGTGACGATTCGTAGTGGTGTTAGTGGTTGTAATGCTGAAGTTGGTTGATGTTAGTAGTTGGTGGTGGCTGAAAATGTGTGGTAGTTGATGATGTGATGCTAGTTATGATGATGGAGGTGGTTGGTAGTAAAGATTGACCATAATGGGGGTAGTGGCTAATAGTGGTGGAGGTGATCGCGGTGGTGGTGGTGACCGAAGATTGTATGGTAGTAGTTGGCAATGGTGCTAGTTGTGATGGCGGAGTTTGTTGGTAGTAGGAATTGACTAGTGGTGGAGGTAACCGATAGTGGTGGTGGAGGTAGTGGCGGCTATAGAGACGGGGGTGGCGGCGGCAACAATGGATATAATTATAAGGATGAAGGAGGTAAAGTGTGGTAGCAGCTGACAATAGTGGTTAGAAATGATGGTGGTTGTGATGGTAGATGTGGTTGGTGATTGACGACGGTAATGGTGGTTGACAATGGTGGTGGTTAGGGGTGTCAAATGGGCGAATTGGGCTGAAATTGGAGAAATTAAAGTGGACTGAATTAGAAATTGGGTTGGGTTATGACCCAACCAAATTTACTTTGGGTTTAAAAGGGTTGGGTTCAAATGGGCTAAAAATCGGGTTAGGTCATGACCTGCCCAATTTGACCCTCTTAATCTCATTGATTTTAAAATTTGCTATTTACATTTTATAACCACAATTTGAATTCCAACCCAAGAAAAACAAAATAATTTCTTAATTTTGAAGTGGAAAGTCACAAAACATTATACCAACCAAATACACATATATTAAGATGACTCATTCAATGCAAATAAAGAGTATTAAAATGGGTTGAATTAGAGATTAAATTGGGCTAAATTGAAGATCCTTTTAAAATGGGTGAAGACTTTAATGAGTTGAGATTGATCCAACTTAAATTATTCTAAGCCCAACCCATAATGTTTTGGGTGGGTTGGGCAGATTACCTATATTTGGGCTCATTTTCAGTCCTAGTGGTGGTGGTGGTTGTGATGACAGAGGTGGTTAGTGGTGGTGGCTGGTGATTGTGAATAGAGTGATGGTGAATATTATCCACACAAGAATACCTCTTAATAGTATTAAGACTCTGTTCTAGATCTAAATGATTAAGATCTATTCAGACCCATTAAGTGCCTTAAATCTTAATGAAAATATATGCACTTGATGGTCTAGTATCTGAACTATTTAGATGATTGACACGACTTATCTAAGGGGAGGTGCCATGGTGTATGTTATTTACAAGATGACATAATATTAATTGATGAGACATGTGGCGAAGTTAATAATAAGGTGGAGGTTTGGAGACAGACCCCGGAGTTTAAAGGGGGTTAGGTTGAGACAAACTAAGACAGAGTACATAGAGTGCAAGTTTAGTGACATGACTCAAGAGGTAGGTGTGGAAGTGGAAATCAATAAAAAATCCATCTATAAGAGAGAAACCTTCAAGCACCTTGGGTCAATAATCTAAGGAATTAGGATTTAGGAAGATTGACAATTATGTTATATATTGTATTGGAGCGGGATGGATGAAATGGTGGCTTGCATCCCGTGTTTTGTGTGATGAGAATGTGCATCAAGACTTAAATGTAAGTTTTATGTAGAAGTTGTTGGATCAATTATGTTGTATGGGATGAAGTGTTGCTTAGTCAAGAACTTGCACGTCGAAAAGATGAAAGTAACGGAAATGAGGACGTTGAGATGGATGTGTGGGGATACGAGGAGAGATATGATTAACAATGAGAATATTCAGGGCAAGGTGGGAGTGACCTCCGTGGTGGACAAAATAGGGAAGCGAGATTGAGTTAGTTCAGACATATTGGGAGGAGATGCTCAGCTGCCCCAGTGAAGAGGTGTAAGAGATTGATCATGGTGGGTTTGAGGAGAGTTAGAAGTAGGACAAAGAAGTATTGATATGAGATTATTAGACAAGACATGACACTCATCTAGCTAATTGAGGTCATGACCCGAGATAGGAGGAAATAAAGACCGAGAATTAGGGTAGAATGCTAGTAGGTAGTCGAGCATTGTCTAGTTTTTCTTATTAGTATTTTTATTATTACTGTCCTGTTATCTTATAATTTGTTTTTTTACTAGGATAGTTTTCAATATATACCATTCCGCCATCTAGTTTACCAAACATAGCCGAAGTGTACACTACATATACACTCGGTTGTATATGGTGTGCATATGCTGTGTATACATAAGTATATTATATGTATAAATTTGTTTATTTATGTATAGGAATGTATAGATCGTATGTGTATGTGTATCTGTATGTGAATGTGTAGGTATATATATTACATGTATATGTATATTAGTATTAAATATAATCTATACACTGTGTACATATTTTGTAAAGTGGCTAAAAGGTATTGAGCTATAATCTTCTCTTTTTATTAATAGTTATTGTTTTTGCTTCGATTATCGTCCTATTTGCTGTTGCTAGTGTTTTTTCTCTTCTGGTTATAGTTTCAAAGACATTTCTTTGGTTATATTCATATTTCTTACTTTCACCAGAAAGTTGTTTTGAGTTTGTTATTTTTGTCATAGCTGCATACAACAGTCTTCAAACAATGGCAATAAGTCAAATTTCTGTTTCGATTGCCAGGGCACTATAGTAGTCGCTGGAAGGGCAAGAGCTGTTGTTATTGGGGTTGGATCTAATACTGCAATGGGCAGTATACGTGATTCTATGTTAATGACTGAAGATGTGAGCTTTAAATGTTGGCCCATACTAACAACACCCTTTATTTTGGTGTAACAGTGATTTGCTGTCTTATTGGTGCAGGAGGTGACACCATTGAAGAAAAAGTTGGATGAATTTGGCAGTTTTTTGGCAAAGGTATGTACCTTTATTTCCTTCCCCTGTTACAATTTCTGAGATAATTTTTTGTTATTCCTAGATTTCACCTTCACCCAACTCCTTTTTTAATTCTTATGTACTCTAGGAAGTTTTAAATAGAAACCCTCATTTGTTCTCTGTGCATTATTGATACTAGGATTTGTTGTGTTAGTTTTAGGATTTTATGCAAAAAAGAGATGTCTGCTGAACTTGTCCTCCTTGTTGCATAAGTAGCATCTGCTGCAAATGCTCATTCCTCCTCTCTGTTAATTGCTTTGTGTCAGACCGGCATCGTGAGCAAACAGCCACATAAAAAAGGCTATCTGCCGACGAGCTTCTGTTTTCCATAACATCCAAGGCTAGTAGCGAGTACTTTCCAGCACCTTGTGTAATCACTGTAGCAAGAGCCTATTGAAAAAAACACAATTCTGTTGCCTCAGCCAGAAGAATTGAGCTGCTTCATCAGTAAATAAAGCCAACTGGTCCAGATCTTGTAGCAAGAGAGTCATTCTTGGAATTTACCAATCAAAACATGGTCTTCTAAAGTTGAGACACCAGCTGTTTTCCATTCCAACATTGGGATACAAGGCTATCAGTGTCGGAGTAGTTTCAGATTAGTTCTTTCAATAGATGTTTGATCCATATTAGTTCACAAGTCGCAACTACCATAGCTATATATTCAGCTTCGGTACTAGATCTTGCAACCACACTTTGTTTCTTGCTCTTCTAGGATATTAAATTGCTGACCCCTCTAGCTAGAACACAATCAACATTTGTATGCCCAACAATGTTCGCATGTCCTCGATCCTCGTACAGTAGTCCTTTTCCTAGAGCAGATTTAATATAGTTAAAAGATTTAATATACTGAAGAATACAGACTACTGCATCCTATTATCTTCACATGGAGAATCTATAGATTGACTAACGATACTCATTGAAAAGGAGATATTAGGCGCTTTACAATGAGATAATTTAGTTTTCCATCTAATATCCTGTATCTCTCGAGATTGCTGAAAGGCTCCCTGACCTGGCAGAAACTTAAACATTCAGATTCATAGTTGTATTGATAGGTTGACAATTTGTCGTTGCGCATCTCTTTAAGTATGTCGAGAGCATACTTTCGCTTCAAATGATAATGTTTGACTTGGATTGTGCGACCTCAATACCTAATTTACCTAGGTCCTGGTATGAAAATGCTGAGATATCATTTCAAACTATCAATGGCCTCTTGATTTATGCCAGCGATAACTATGTCATCGACCTCCATTTCAATTCTCAATTGTTTTGAGATGCTAATCAACTGACCGTGAGGGGACTACAGGAGACTACAGTGTGACGATGAGGGGTGAGATGTAACAACCTGGAGGACACCTCATACGCGGTAGGAAATTGTGCTAAGCCAAAATCTGTCTCATACCGAGTCAAGATCACTTGGAAACTCAATAAGCATGAGAACTAAGAACTCTTCTGTCATTCTCCTCTCCTTTCTTGTAATACCCTCGTATTCACATTCTTTACTCCTTTTGTCTTTCTCTTTTGTCACCATTTGACACCCTTCCTCTTGTTCTATGTTTATCAATAACTCTGACCTATTTTCATTTCCTTTTAAGAGACTGAAAAATTATTAAAACTTGGAAATTTTGATAAATCCAATTATCATTCTCCTCCATTCCTCAACACTTGATAAATACTTTGTTTAAGTCTTCATACCTCTTCATTTGAACAACTTAACTTTTATCTAATTTAATATAGTACAAGAGCAGGTAGAGGTTCTGAATTCAAGTTTCACCACCTACCATCAACACAAATTTTCTTATTACTTGACCCAAGAAAAAAGAATCAGAATAGCACGTGACGAAATTTGTTGTACACATAAATAAATAAAATTATCTTTTCTAATAGGTTAAGCTTCTAAATTCTGTGCATATAATTCCATGACAATTTGTGAGAGTGCACGGCTATTAGGCCTATGGTTTGTAGGTGGCGCATATAAATTACATGAGCCACAAGCGAGATAATTCTTTTCACTACCCTATCCTCCCACCCACACTCCATCTCCCCACTCCTAAACCACCCACTCTCCCTCTCTTCAAGAGGATTTTGGTTCCTCACTTGTCTTTCCCTTTGTGACTTGAATCCCTATTTTCTTTGTCGTATTTGGGGTGTTCTACCACTAGATTAAACCTCCTTGTCATAGGTTAGACATATCTGACACCATTTTAGAACATTCGTTTGGTCCAAGGCAGTAGGAAGCTGCGCATTAACATGCGAAAGAGCCATACTATTACTAGTTGGCGATACATGACCTCTAGAAGTTGGCAGATTTTTGCGGGTGCAAGTTTGACCGATAAGATAATTGGGATGCCACTTGAGCCCAAGATTAGAGATATAAAATTTTGGCAACCTGTAATTCGGAAGTTTGCACAGAGGTTGAGCAGATTGAAGCAATTGTATAGAGGGTGTAAAATCACACTGCTGAAATGAACCCTCTTTAGTATAGTTATCTACTTTATGCATTTTTTCTGTATCTCAACTACACTGGGATAGAAATTGCAGAAGATGATGAGGTAAAGGTATTCGTAGGTATCCATGTTTAATCATACTTTTAAGGGTATTACCTTTTCTATACAGACTATAGTTAGAAGACATGCAAAAGCTTAACTTCAACTACAGTCTTTTTATTTCATTTAATATTGTGATGATTCTAAAAGCTGTTTATTCCAAGTAATACTCAACTTAAGCTCCTAAAAAAACTAAAAAGACTTGAGCTGCTTGAGAACAAGAGGGATGACTCTGGGGTGGGGGGGGGGGGAGGGAGGGGGGAGCATAATAAAAGGAAGAATAGCATTTGAGATTATGAAGGAAGCTACAAAAGTTCTTTAAGGAAGTAAATGTGCCCTATTTCTCTTATTTCATAATATCTTGTCCAAGAAACATGGGTATGCTGTATTGCTAAATGGGGTGAAGTGAAACATTTAATTAGGAGCTGATACTTCTTATCTGTCTAACAGTTCATGAGATTTCACTTACCACCTAATGCGACCTAGAAACTTATTTATTCATCCATATTTCTCATCAATCTTTGTATGTTATATGCTTCTGAAGCTATTCTTTCGTTCTTTTAGATCATTGCAGGAATATGTGTGCTAGTTTGGGTGGTAAACATTGGGCATTTTAGTGATCCTGCCCATGGTGGCTTCTTGCGAGGTGCAATACATTACTTTAAGGTATATGAATCTAATTAAAAGCATTACTAATCAATTTTGCCTGGATTATGCGAGTTCACACGTGGGTTTAAATGTTAAAGTACAGCTACACTGAAGTTTTTAAGTGTCTGATAATAGGCCTTTTCCTTGCTTATTTATTATTACTGAGCTAAATGATGTTATGTTTTATTATATGACTGATTTTGTTTCAATGTTAGGTATTACCTGAGTTGTTACCTTCTCAAAATAAAAATAAAATGCTAGGTATTACCTGACATATTTTATTTTCATTAAGTTAATGTACATTTACCAGAATCTTGGCATGTTTAATCTATGTAGGACGCCTTCGTCTCTTTTGCCCTTTTAATTAGTTTTTTTCATGTGTAGAGGCACTTTTTAACCTAATTGATAGTTGTTAGGAAGAATCACACGTGGGAGAGATATGATATCTCTAATTAACGGTACTATTTGTCGAAATTTACTCTAGTTACTGCAATATTTTTTAGCATAATTAAGTCGCTAGTGTTAGGATGATTTGAATTTTAAATTGTTATCAGGTTGTTCTAGTTAGTTGAGATAATTTAGTTTCTTAAATTTTAAATTATG
>JAJOOO010020575.1:0-19263 GCA_029582685.1 Solanum piurae
ATATATCTTTGTCGTCTAACAAATGGTGCATATATATCCCCATCGTTTAATAAATAATGCATATTTATCTTTTTTGTCCGCGGATTGAATTAAAAAAATATTCTTAAAATTGGATTTTAGATTTCGAAAAATGTCACGTTGCTTAAAAATTAGGAAAAACTACATAACCACACATACTTTACTACCATATATACATATTTTATCTCTAATTTAAAAATATTACACACAATACCACTTTTTAATAATTATACCATATTGTTGATACCCAATTTTGGCCTAACATTTTCAAAATTCGTAACTTTTAAGTTTTATTTATTCAATAGTTCAAAATAATTTTTTTTGTAATTTTAAATAAGTTTATCGATAACTATTCTTATTTATCAAAATTTAGGATTTTTTATCAGTTAATTTTAAAATTGCATTTTTACATGTCATTAGTTACGTTCATTATGTTTTTTTTAATATTCATTTTATTTGTTAGATCTGTTAATATTAATTTTGATATTTTGTACAGTCTAGAAATTTATTCAAATACGTATAAAATTTGCATATACAGATTGACTGATGATTTTGGGTCATAATCTCAAGCCCACAATTTGAGCCTATTATAAAATTATTTCCTATTTAAATTTTGATTAGGTTAAAAATAAAGGGGGTGGCGAAATAAAAATTAGGGTAGTATATAATTTTCAGAGGGATAAAGCATATATCTTTTCCAACTCTTAGCCGCCAAGGGAGCACCACCATTCTTTCTCCTCACTGCCTCCAAAACCTCACCGGAAAACACCCTCGTCTCCACCAAACCGCCTCCAAACAGCAACCTCCATCTCAAACCAGCGAACAAAAACACAACAGCCACGCCGGAGCTCCGAACAAACTCCACCAGCCCACCACCGTTTCATTTCTCCTCTTACTAGCTCCGGCGAACCACCGAAAGCAACCCAAAACCCCAACAAATTTATCTCTCTCTCACGCAACCAGACCATCAGATCTCCACCACCAAAGGTATTTCAGTGAGCTACAAGCTCCTTTTCCGGTGAACAGCTCGAACAACAACCAGCTGACGAAGTCGCGAACCGGCAACAACCAACTGAAAACAACAACAAACACCACTGTTCTACCACCGCTACCAGTCCCTTCCCCTTTCCCATTTTCGATTTCTTTTTGTTGTTTGTTTTCTCTGCAGGTATTCCGACGGGGTTTCGAGCTCTAAAATACTACAATGAATAGAAGCTCCAATCGATGAAGCAGCCAAACCATTGCAATGCCGACACCAACTCCGGTGATGCCATCAAAACAACACTGGTTATGGGGTATTTTTTTTATCAAATTTTCAGATTCTTGTTTGTTGCTTTATTAAGTTATTTTTTATTTCTCTATTTTCTTTAGTTACTTTAGCTTATTCTAAATTCCATGGCTGCTCTATCTGATAAGCATTTTTTGTTTTAGTTGTTGTTTATTTGTTCGGTATGTTTTGTCTCATTTTGATTGATGTTACTTTATTAATTTAAGAATGTAATTATGTTTGATATCTTTTGTTGAATTTGATGTTTGTTATGTTGAAATGTTTTTTTCTTTTTGTATTTTTATACGTCTACTACTGTTTTGGCTTGTTTGTTAATGTGGCAGATGAAAAAATTATCGTCGATTTTTAAGGTCTCTCATGTTAATAAGATGAGTTTTATTTTTAAGTTATTATTTGATTTATTTATATTTATTCATTACTAATACTTTTACTAAGTGTTTTTACAAGTACCCGGAGTTGCTTTCCATTAAAGCGATTTGAATTAAGTTCGAAATTATATTCATTATTGTATATTATTGACGTTAGGTAAATTTAGGCCATTTATTATATTATTGTTTTATTTTATTACTTGTGTGTAATGTATGTTTGTTATACTTGTATATTTGTTTTTATCTTCTCCTCAATTTGAAAAAAATGAATTCAGTCGGAACCCACAGTTGTGGATTTCGAAGGATACTTAACATCTTCCCTTCGAAATAACTTGAATCCCTTACCTAGAATTTATTGGTTTCGTAGACATATTTTTTTAAAATTGGTTTCCTAATATTTCCTAAAATTAGGTGGCGACTCCTTTAAAATTCATTTATTCTTAAAATTCTTTCTAAATTGATTTAATCAATTATTTTTGAGTCACCGCGACATTTCTCCCTATTTGAATAGAGTAGCGATATAAACACATATAATGTTTAGTGTCTTTGAAGAAAATACCCTCATTGCACATAATTATGGTGATTTTTTGTTACCATAAGTGTATATATGAAATGAAAACATTATATATAATATACATGCACTTTTGTTACTCAATAATAATTTGTATTAATTATTTAATTATTATATGTTAAAATAACCGTACAATGCGCAGACACGTATACTAGTCATCTTAAAATATAATCTCCTTAATTAATGAGACTAAAAATTCAAATTTTATTTTCTCTCACCTCACATCAACCGTTTCCCAACCCCCCCCCCCAATCCCATTAACTGTATGTATCTCTCCACACCCCTATGTAATCCACTTTCTCAACCTTCTTCAAACATCTCTTTGCATGTTCTAAATCAACAACCAATTTTTGAATATTAGCAATATATCAAGAGGTAAAAAAAATATTTAGGTTTTCGATTATTTTCTAATGTATCTCGAATTCATACAATTTCATGTATCTGGATTAGAGTTCCTCTTTTTCTAAAGTTTGATAATAGTTATTACATTGTTTGAAGTTGTGATGTATCCATAAAACAATGTCTCAAAATTCCGAAAATAGTATGAGTTCTTTACCAATAATTCATTCATGTTTTGTTATTTACTAATATCATGTATATATAGATAATTACAGTACTTTATATAACTATAAGATATGCATTGTTGAAATTATATAATTTTTTGTTGAAGGGAAATCTTGAAACTGATAAAGGTGTGCCGGCTGCTTCAAGAACAGAAGATGATCACGAATCAAGTTCACATTGGAGTAACATTGCCTTCCATCGTGTATCTGATATTCATGCCTTTTCGTGTACAATTGATTCCTCATTTTCTTGAAATCCCATCTACTAGATCGTTGTATATATGAGAAATTATCTCTCAAAAGTATTCCATAAATTCTATAATTTTCGTACTCGATTTCAGAGATCCATGAACTCCAATGCCTCAATAATATTGTGATATTGGCCATTTTGATAAATAAAAAAACCTCGAAAATTGAAGCTTGAAATGAAGGAATTGATGAAAAAGATGAAGGTTTCAATATCAGATTTAATAACGTTTATGATTTTAATTTTTAGCAAATTAGTTAATAGTGAAACAGATTCTCTATATATGTTTTGTTTGTTAAATTCCCAGAATTTGCTCCGCTACATAAGGCATTCAGTTACAATGGTTTAATTTAAAAAATTTATCACATATCTCGGCCTTATACACCCGACAGATGCACATATCTGATGTATCTCGACATATGTATCCATCAGTTGAAAGTGATATAGCACGTAATATCAAAAACTATTGGGATTCCTAGTAATTAGACTCTAAATTACTGAAATTTATGTAGTTTACCCAAAAAATTACACCACTCATTTTTCTAGTCACCCAGATCCGACCCAATTAAACAATAATAATTCTTCATTTGTTCAAGTCTGATCCAAACTCATTTATGACCTGGTAGAAGAAGAATTGAATTTTTTTTTTCCATTTGGGTTGGGTCTAGAGGTGTAAAAAAGGGGTGAGATAATTTTTCGAAAGCTTTAATTCGTGACATTTTTTAAATTAAAAAATCAGTATTATAATTTTTTTCAACTAAGTACATATAGATATGTTGTGGAAAAGTGAAAAGAGTAAATATATACCATTTATTAGACGATAAGGTATATATATGCACCACTTTCAACATATGAAATATTTGAATTTTTTGTTAGAGAATTTGAGATATTCAAAATAAAGGGATTTGATCCCTTATCTAGCATAGCAACAGTTAGTAGCTGGATCATAACTTTGTACTTAGAACTTGGATTTAAGTGATTTAAAAGGCTGTAGTGATCATGATCTAAGAGATTTATCTAACATTCATGCTTTAAATAAATTTTATTTTCTCTATTTACCATGTCAAAAATGGGGTGCAGTGCATGGCAGAGTTGTTGCCTAAATCTTCTACTTGAGAACTAGGAATTGTGATGACCTACTTAGCCCCATATTTTATTCATCATGATTCAAAACTTAAAAGTGAGTGATTCATTATATATTTAAAAGAAAATTATATAACTAAGTTAACATTAAATAATTAATTATGTTACTTGATTATAATTTTAATTAATTATAGAAAATGGTTATTGTTTAAAAAGATGGTTAAGGTGGATCCCAACCTTTTGTATTAGATCATGTAGAATTATTATTTTCCTTTTATACAAATCTATACAATACCTCTCTCTACCACGCCCACTTTATTTGCTCATTGAATCTCTCAGCCGAATCAAAATTCAAATTTTAAATAATTTGAATCAACCCTCCTAATCGTGTAAAATAAAAAAAGTGGGGCCCAACTTAACTCAGTAAAATAAAAACTTAATTATTTTATTATTATTATTTTCTTATTGTGGTTTCAATCTTCTTCTTTTTTATTTGTTTTTGTATTATTATTTACTGCAAAATTATTATTTTAATGGGAATTCTACGGAAGTAATGAAGCAATGAAAAGGGGTGGGTGGGGTGGGGTGGAGGGAGGGGGGAAGACAACTCCGATCTTCCATTGTTTCTTCTCCGATGTCTTTTCGCTGAGTAGCGACAGTCGTTGTTGTTTGACTGAAGAACAGTTCAATTGGTAAAGAAATTGAGTAAATTGTATAAATTAATTTGTATATTTTGTTGAAGTTGTTCTTATTATTTTGTATAACAGTACATATTTTGTTTTAATCTATATCCAAGTTTTTCAGATTTTCAGTTGTAAATATACATAGATTCTTGTGTATTTTATCAATTATTTTTTCTTGTTTAGATGTTTTACTATTTGTTGAGATATTTAGTTTGTATAAGTTATGAAAAAATTCTGTTAGTATAATTTCCAAAATTGTGTATAGTTACTCTGTTTGTACATTTGATCGGTCATTATTTTTTTTTTGTATAATATCAGCAAGTATACGTTTTGGCTATTGTTTGTATAATTTCAGCATTATTGAGGTATTTGTATAATTTGTTTTGTATATTTTTTTGTGATCACATTATGTAGTATAGATTCTATGGATTTAGCGTATCAATATTTATTGTGATTTATCTTTTTAGACCTTATTTGTATATTTTCAACAATTACGTACAAACACTTTTTTTTATATATATATCTTCTCATTGTTTGGCAAAAATCATATTTGGCAAGATATTCTAATCAGATATAATAACGATGATTTGTGGGATTGTTTAATTTCTTAATAACCTAAATTACCATCTCATTAATTAAGTTAAGAATCCAATTAGTATAAAAATAAATTTTCAGCGAGATATACAATAGCTACTGAAACTATAGTTACGCTATGTAATTAGATAAACTATAGCTAAGAAGCCTTCTTATATTTCAACGCTTAGGTATTTATGAAATTTTTCCTTTATTTAATGTATAAAAAATACACTTGTACAAACTAAGGAGGAGGACATAATTGTTTGATTATTTACTTACTAGGATATAGTAGGGTCATAAAAGTGACAAGAGTATGAAATCATGAGTTAGTGGAAAATTACTTGACCTATTGCTATTAGTACTAGGATATAGTAGGGTCATAAAAGTGAAAGAGCATGAAATCATGAGTTAGTGGAAAATTACTTGACCTATTGTTATTAGTGGAGTAATAAGTGGGCTCTGTGACAAGTGTTTTAACATTTACACAAAGAAAGTAGAGAAAATTATGCATTATATCAAATTTTTAATTCAAAATAAATGTTATAGCTGTAGTTTCATTTAATTCTAATTCGTAGCAAATACATTGTCATTATCGCCTCTCTCCCTTGAATCTCGCTCGCCTCTCTCACTTTTATACAAACACAAATGTATAAATTGTGTTTGTGTTTGTATAAAGCGAGAGAGACTGTATATACAAATACATATATCCGTTCTATACACTTATAATTATACTAATACAAATCTTCCTCTTCTCAGTTCTCTTTTTCGTTTCTCTCCCTTGCTTTATACAAACACAAATTATACAAATACAATGTACAATTTGTGTTTGTATAAAGCGAGCGAGAGAGAGATTTGATATACTAATACAAATATTTTAGCTCAAATCAATTGTATACAAATTCAAATTTTATACAAATATACAAACACAATCATTGATACATATACAGTAGTTACATATATACAGTTATCTAACCGATATACACATACAATTCGCCTCTCTCCACTCTCTGCTCTCTCTCGCTCGCCTCTCTCCTCTTTCTCCTAATCTCGCTCGCCACTCTAGCCTAACACAAAGAACATATACATATACAAACACAATTTTCATAAACACAGACGCCCGATTTATACAAATCAGATCCTCCATAGCAAACATAGTTTGTTATGGAGCGCAAATAACAAAATTGTAGCTATAGAGCGCTAATATGATTTTTATGTTTGTTATTCCTAAAATTTACGACTATTTTCTCATATCTAAAGCCACTAATATAAAATGCATGTAATTTAAAAGGCCATTACTTATTGGCCTATAAGCATCTTTTATAAATGGAGGCCAACACATTTACAAATCGGTCCCCAACTAATTTCGCTTAACTAATACTAAATCAGTATCATATATTGTATTGATATCATTAAGAATGATAATTCGCTTAATTGATACTAAACCAGTATATATATATAATTTATAAAATATAGGCCGAATGAGCTGAGAGACCCTTGTACTTGACTCCGTTTGTCACTTAGACCCTTCTACTCACGAATTTGTCAACTGAACACTTAAAGTAATTAAAACACACTATTTTAAACCCCTTTGACCGTTGACTAAGCTTATGTTGCCTTTTTTGTTGAATCAGATCAAGAGCGTGGTTACACACGTTTAAAAGCAAGTGAAGACAATTATTTAAATTTTAAAAAATATTTAAATTAAAAAAAATATATAACAATTTTAAAAATAAAAATAAAAAAAATGTTGTACATTGCTTCTTCTTCTTCCTCATAATTTCACCCAACACCCACCATCACCACACACATCTTCTTCGATTTCTTCCAATGCTCTTACACACAATTCTTCCTCTTTCTCTTCTCATAAGTTTCCTATCATTTGAGAGTTCTACAATGATTGGAGAAAAATATACTTATTTAGATTTTGGTAAAAGAGAGGACAAAAAAGAGGTTCTAAATTGTGAAATAGATGTAGATTTTAGATGGGTTTTTGAAAAACATATGTTTGATTCTTTCTAAATGTAACACAATTTTATTAAGAGCACCTTGAAAGAGTTTTTCTATAATGACCCATTTTTTGTCTCCTTCTCTTCTTTCTCTCATCCTCCATTTTAGTCGCTTTATTTTTCACCACCATTAAAACAACAAAATTTATAATAAAAAAACATAACAAAGCTTTGCTTATCTCTAATTCCTCTTCAACGTAAAAAAATTCACCAGGAAAGAAAAAAAATGAACGATAACATAAAATCTAAGTAGCAAAATAGATGAAAAATATGGCAAGAAAAGACAAATGGAAAGAAATCAAGAAAGAAATGATTTTGGAGATTAGTTTGAGATTTCTTTAAAAAAATATATTATTTGTAATAAAACAAATGACGTGGCAATATATATTTGATGTGGATAGTGAGGTGTTATCCACATCAGCACGATTGAGAGATACACATGATCAGAGGGGTTTAAAATAGTGTGTTTTAATAACTTTAAGTGTTCAGTTGACAAAGTCGCGAGTATAAGGGTTCAGGTGACAAACAGAGCCAAGTATAAGGGTCTCCCAGATCATTCCGCCTAAAATATAAGTCCATTTGATATTTATAAACTTTAAATTGTTGATCTGTTTTTGTCAACGAACAACAAAATTATGAAATTGTAAGCTATAGACACTACAAAGTTATAATCTATTTCTAGCAATAATTACAACTACAATATCAACAACATATACAATGTAATCTACACTAAGATCGGTGTATATAGAGTGATTATGTAGTTAACTTTACCTATATTTTGTAAAGACAAAGAGAATGTGAAAGCAAATAAAATATGATAATATTAAAATCAAATAATAAGATAGTAAGAGATTATTTAAAACATTTTTGCAATAGAAATGATAGCAACAGTTACAACGATATAATATTGCCAAAAAAAATCACAATCTCAATCGCCATTGGAGATAAAATTTTTGATATCTTGAAGAAAATCATGATTGGAAGGCCTTCCTTCTTTCCTCTCATATTTCTTCCCTAATTCCATACTAAACTCCTCAATCCCTACTTCTCCACACCTCTTCCACATCCCTTCCCCAAAGCTCCTATGCGCAAAATACGCCTCCGCCGCCACCGTCTCACCGCCGTCACCAACGACGGTCACCGGCAGCCTCTCGTAGTGACCTATCTCGATCCCTTCCAAATCATCCAGTGGTCCTAGCCCACTGTTATTCACCTTGTAGAGCTCGCCCCGAATCCGGTGACCAGATCCGGTGATGTTGATCAGGTACGGGATCCCGTAGGGCCCGCAACAGAGTGGGAAGGCCTCTACCGTTGTGTACTCGCCGATGAAGACGACGTTGCCGCCGCTGATTAGATTTTCCATCAGGCTATGGTTGGGGAATCCGCGCTTTAGGGTTCCGTATGTGAAAATGAGGTGCGAATCGGATTTGGAGGCCGCTTCTACGATCGCCATTGTTGTTGTAACTGATTTTTTCAGAAAAGTGAGAAGAGGGATGAGTTTAACAACTTCACACAGATGAAAAAGATAAGATAAGGTGATGTGTCACGTGTGAACCTGTGGTATTGGATCCATGATCAGCGATGCCAATGATTTTAATTTGTTTATATTCACATGGAGTAAAATTTAAGAAAATATTTCTAATTTTGTGGTGTTTCGTGAGAAGTTAAGACTAAAGTTGTCAAGAAAGGATAGATACATTTTTTTTTAAATGAATGAAAAAGGGGAGAAGGGTAAAAAAAACTCAAAAAAGAAAAAATTAAGCGGTTAAACAAATTTATATTACTTAATGAAAAAATTCTTTTGACCAGAAAATTTGGCTAGAATAGTGTTTTACATATGTTATTTTATCTTTTTAAATATTTTTACATTTTTAACTAAAAAATGGAAAAAAGATCAGTTTATTTTAAAATAAAAAAAATATTATAATTTTTTTAAATTTCTAGCCAAATTCTGGTCAAATTTCTGGCAATTTAGCATTACCCTTGCTTAATTATTCACCATAGCTATAGTTTGATATAATTACCATTCGCGACTAACATTAACCATTAATTACATAGGCTGATTTCGAGTTTGTATAATTAGCCACGTTTGTATATGTATAATTTGCCATATTTGTATAATTCGCAACTAAGAATTTTTTGTTTGATTTGTATTTGTATATGACGATGATTTTCTTTGATTTTTCAGTTTTGTCATCATATACATTCAATCTTTTTGTGTATAACTTTTTAAAATTTGTTTGAACGTGTAGTTTTTGGATTTTGTATAATATAATTTATATATGTAATTTGTATAATATATTTTGTATAATTGTTTAAAGTTCATATGTTTATGTTTATATCAATTCGTTATTTCGAATTTTATTATATTTGTATAATTCCAAATTTTATATTACTCAATTATACAAAAACACGCGAATTATACAAATGTACCTGTGGATTATACAAACGAGATGTGAATTATACAAATTATTGTCCTCTCTCGCTCACGTCTCTCCTCCCTCTCCCAATCTCGCTCGCGTCTCTCCTCCCTCTCCCAATCTCGCTCGCCTCGCTCCTCTCTCTCCCAATCTCTCTCGCCAAAATATACAAATACACATGTATAATATACAATTATATAATCGATGTACATATACAATTCACCTCTCTCCCACTCTCTACCCTCTCTCACTCGCTTCTCTCCTCCCTCTCCCAGGCTCGCTCGCCACTCTCCTCCCTATAATATGTAGCTACGAATCGTAATTAGCAACTATAGCATGGAGCGTAATTAGACTATTTTTGAATGACTATATGCGAAAGTCCCTAAAAAAAATAACTCTCAAGTTTCTCTTAATAACTAGCTTTATCCTTCATTATACTATGTAACCATTTATAGTTTTATCATCTACACACTTGTCACTCGTTATTCATTTTTTGACGAAAAATTTCAAATCGGCCAAAATTGTCTATTTTTCTTTAAAATGAGACATTTCCAACATTTAATCCGTTTTCCAACCTCTTAACTATCTTAACCCAAATAAATTAAATCAAATCATTATAGTGATGATAATTGCTATGGAGAATGAGGGTAATCTGGTAAATGCAAATGGGACTTTGGTGAGTTCAAACTATCGGATTGAATGTACAATTTGTTAGTGGAACCAACAAATTTCAAGGAAGCAATGCAAAACACAAAAAAGGCTATGTCTATGCAACAGGAAGTTGAAGCTTTATAAGAGAACAATATTCGAGAGTCACAAACGTGCCATATGTTGAAAAAATGTTATGGGTTCAAAATGGATCTATAAAATTAAATATAACTAAACCAAATAGAGAGGTTGAGAGGTTCAAAGCTCGGCTGGTAGCAAAGGAATTTGGCCAAGGGAAGGCCTGGATTATCATGAAACTTTTTAACATGTAGCAATGTATGTGGGGAGGTGAATAATAAACTTACTAAACATAGTATTCGAGTATCAGGTGATCCTTTATTGGAGGATGTAATTGCATATCAAAAGTTGGTGCAACTATAACAAGGCCTGATATTAGTTTTACTATACTCGACTTTGAGCCAATTCATGCAGCAGTCTTATTAGGATGATGCGGTAAGACTAGTTGGATATGCACCAGATGCATGGGTCTTATTAATTACTAAAATATACTTTCTTGTTAGTGTGACTCGGATTGGATTGCTTGTCTATCTTAGATTTCTGTAGATCTAAAGGTACATGCAATGGTGTTCAATCCAGATTTTACCAAGAACAAATTATTTAAATGTATCTTTGATTTTATATCATGAATTTGCTTTATAAATTTCATTTAAATGATGCTTTGAATATCTAAATAATCTCTAAATAGATATATAAACATTGATTTGAACTCGTAAGCTAGTAGGTCATCAAAATTTGAAATTTATGTTGGTGTTTGACTAGATTTGGTTGAGGGTTGACTTTGACTATTTAAAAACTATGGAAATATATTCCACCTATATATCCTACTAAAATGCATTAATTTATATCTCACATAGATTGTATTATTTGAAGGCTTAACGATTTCGAGGTAAGTGATGAGTCCTTAATCGCTCGAGCGTTTTCTTTTCCAAAAGCATAATTTAGAACTTGCACCAATTAAAGCTAGAATAATTATTTATATAGATTTAGTAGTCTAGTTTAGCGATTCTTTGAGCTAACTTAGGCTTCATCGATGAAGTAATGATGCTTGGGGTCCTCCTCTTTCTTCAGAAAGACTATGTAGTTCCTCTTTTGTCACACCATGTATTATCCTGAACATCTTGTTAGGACCGAAATAAGTAGGTGTAATGCGGAAGCTAGCAAAGCAAACCTCGAAAGACCACGAGTAAGAAGACAAACGAGAAACACATCAAAAGACACAAAGATTTAACGTGGTTCGGTCAATCGACCTACGTCCACAAAGGAGATGAGCAATCCACTATAAATATGAGAGTACAAAATATAGAGAGAAATAACCTCAACCAATTCACTCGGAATACATGGGAGGTTCACACAAGTGATAACGTATCAAGCTTGTGACCCACAAATTCTCCCTCTAACCAATTATCAAAGATTAAAAATAACTCTAGAACCAAAGATTAAAAATTAATTTTGAATAGATAATTATATAGGGTAAAAACAAACAAATAAGAAAACAAATGAAAAAGAAGAGACAAGAGTACATAATACATACCGGAGGCCAGAGGCGGAGCTACAGGTATGAAAGGGTGGTCAGCCGAACATCCTTCGCCGGAAAATTATATCGTATATATAGGTAAAATATTGTCTAATATCTGAATATATAATTAATTAAACACCATAAGACACAACAAAGG
The DNA here is from genome assembly GCA_029582685.1 of Solanum piurae. Lineage (NCBI taxonomy): Eukaryota > Viridiplantae > Streptophyta > Magnoliopsida > Solanales > Solanaceae > Solanum > Solanum piurae. The sequence continues at coordinate 12,226 of JAJOOO010020575.1, forward strand.
CTAGTGGTCTGGTGGTAAGCGTGTTCATTTATGTGTAAGAGGTCTGTGGTTCTATCCTCACTTGCAACAATTGTTTTTTTTTTAACACAATCTCTTTTTAAACAAAAACAACACACAGAAATAGCTGCCCCGTATCTTTTTTTATGTTTCTTGCCTTAAATTGATTAACCTTAGGTATACACATTCTCAAGAAACTTTTTTTAAAGATAAAATTAAAGATTATTATCCACTATTATACTTTTGATTAATTCTAAACTATTTTTTTAGAAAATGTAAAATAGTTAAGAATCTTACTAAAACAAAAGGTAAATATGAAAAAAAGTTTCGATAGTTCTCTCAAACTTTGAAACATTCAGTTATTTGAATCACAAAAACGTCTCAACAATTCATTTAATATGAACTAGAGGGAATATATTCAACTAGTAGCTAAAATTATTTTTGTTGACTTTTGTCCATTAGTTTTGATTTATACCATTGATAGTTTTATAATTTTAAGTTTCCGTATGATTTAGTTATTAAGTGATATGTAATTTAATTTTTAAATTTGGGTGCATCAACTCATCAGTAAAAAAAAATGTTTTTTGCACCCACTCTGCTAATTTTTTTTTTATAGACTCTTTTAAAGTTTGAACACCCTTGAGGAAATTCCTGGCTCCGCCACTGCCGGAGGCAGAGGTCGAATAGTAGCAATCAAATCAAAAATAAAAGTTAGAACCCCAACTTTTGGAAATAAATTTGGCTGAAAAGTTTTTCATTTAGAGTAGGACACAAACACTATTTTTCTATTTTTTTCATTTACAAGGAATTCACTAGGTGCGTAGAAACCACTGGGACACCCGCCTCACTATGCTTGTGGGTTCGCAGGAAATATATATGTACTTTATATCTGATATTTCAATACGAATATAGGATCTACGGAAAAGTCAATGGGTTCGTCCGAACTCCCTTTTGATATAGTAGCTCCGCCCCTGTTGGTGCACCCAAAATCATCAAATCATGAGTTCGCCTCTGAGTTGATAGCCCTCTGATATCCCTATCAAGCTAGCAGTCTCTCCCACACTTCTTCTTTATAGAAAGGGCACGAAAAGAACGTCAAATGTTCCACCATCTCTATCGTTAAATACATAAAGGGCATAGATTATCATCGATAATCCCCTATTTCAGCAATCTGTCCCTAGTGTACAACTTTCCAAGTAACGCTAAGTAAAGGATAAACACCCATTAAGGCAGTGGCGGAGCAAAAAAAAAAAGGGTGTCCAAGAATCGCATAGGTAAAAAAGATAATTCTATATAGAGCCTTTTTCACTTTTACTATCTTTATAGAAAAAAAAATTAACTTTAAATTAAAGAATTACTTTTAAATTTTAGTGAAAAGAAAAAAAATGATTAAAATTTAATGGCTACTATGCTTTAATTTTTTTCCTTAAATTTTTAAGTTGTAGGTCTCTAATTTAAGATTATTTTAATAGATATTATGAGTTTTGAATTATTGAAAAAATAACAAATGTATTATCTATGATTAGGTATTTTATTTAAGATAGTTTTGAATTATTAAAAAAGATAACTGATTTATTAACTATAGTTTTGAAATTAATTAGGAGCTTTTCGAAAATGTAAAATAAAGGCAACAACTTGGATTCAAACCTGTGCACATGCTACCCCTTAATGCGTCAGCTTTAGATAAGCTAAAGAAACCATTGGGCTGAGAAACCTTATTGTATCAAGGGTTTCAAAATGTCTTATTTAACCATTTAAAGTATTAGTTTACTTATATATATGTCGTAATTTTTTGACGAAGGATGTCCAAGTATACCTCCGCCACTGTATTTAGGAGCTTTAAAATTGTTGTTAGGAAAAAAAATAAATTATAATATTGATATTAAACTAGAATTAAAAATAGTGAGTAAACTGTCAAAAATATTATGTTATGATAACTCATTGCTTTGGAAGTGATTTTAGCTCGACTCCAATACAAATCATTAAATTCGATCACTTTTCAAGGCTTCACAACTCTTTCAAACATGTGCGCTCTTCTGACTGAAAGTTTGAAATTATATGAATACATTAATTGTCTAGAAATTCACGAAAAAAGAAAGCTAATGAGCCAGAGTATTATTGAAGGAGAGAGCTAATGCAGGAAATATTATTAATTTTTGTGTGTGTTTAGTTAAATAATGATGCTCCTTAAATAGACATATCATTTACGTTTCTTCTATTAGAAAAATATAAGAAGCCAAATAAAGTGAATGTACATATTGAAATATTACTCTTATTTTAATGACAAAATTATCATAGAAACAAGTAACTTTAATTTAAGTCTTCTGAAAAATTATTATCTTTTTATTAAAGAAACTATCAAATTAAGAAAAATCATCATTTGCATGAATGTGAACCGATTATGAAGAAGTAACTTAATTCGACACTCCAGTATACTTACAACACAGTCCTTCTTGCTGGTGACGATACCATAGACGAGTTCGACTATGTCTTGGTTTCTTTTGGTATCCTAGTTTGTTTAGACTTTATTGTTTCTGTACCGTAATCAATTAGGACTCTTGGTTAGTCTCTGTATATATATATATATATATATATATATATATATCCTCGTGTAAGTTAAATATAATTATTAAAGAAATTGTTTCTTGTATGGTATCGGAGCCCTAAGAGGTTAAAACAACCCAAAAAGAAAAACAAAGAACTGACTCCAATGACAAAGGACGATAATATCTCCACAACCGCTGAATCGTTAGGAACAGATTTGATTGCAACTACACAAACCTCATTCACTAATATACATTTACCGTCACCAAATCTCGCACACCAATTACCAGCTAAACTCACCTCCTCGATTTTTTTGTTGTGGAAGACGCAATTTCTTCCGATGGTTCGAGGGTGCGGTCTTGGTCATCATATCGATGGTAGCACAGTGATTCCAGATTAGGTTCTGACTGGTGATCAGCCTAATCCTGCGTACCATGTTTGGCTAAGACAAGATCAACTTGTGTTAAGTTGGATCGTTGCTTGAGTCTCAGAAGGTATTTTACCTCAATTGGTTGGTGCAGAGACGACTCACAAAGCGTGGAGCAAACTTGTGGCTGCCTATGCATCTGGTTACAAGCCACATATTCGTGAGTTGAAAATACAGTTACACACATTGCAGAGAGATAATGCAAGTATCGAAACCTATGTGCAACATGCATAGGGTATTGCGGACAAGTTGGCTGCATTGCAGCATCCCGTTACTGATGATGATCTGGTAGAATTCATTGTTGCTGGTTTGGGACCAACCTATCGTCCCTTTACACGATCGCTTGAATTGCGTCAAGAGGATATTTCTTTTGATGCTTTATACGGATTGTTGTTGAATGAAGAACGACAATTGAAAAGAGATGAGGCTCTTAATGTCATAGCACCAACAACACAATTTACTCACACCTCAGTTGCTACCAATCGTGGACGTGGTAGAGGTAGAGGTAATAGAGGTCGTGGTCGCTCATCGAATCATGGTTACTCCCAGATGGCTCAAAATAATGGTTATCAGTACAATACTCTATCCTCTAATATGAAGTCTTCAGTCACTGATGCATCACCCATCACCCATCACCCATTGTTTGTCACAATTGTGAAGGAAAAGGTCACATCGCACGAGTATGCCGTCGCCTAGAGCACTCAATGGAACTCTATCTTTTGGCAGACCCGTCTCCAACCTAGCAAACACCCAACCCTCACCTACCCAAGATTGGTTGATGGATAGTGGTACAACGCATCATCTAACAAATGACCTTAATAATCTTGGAATTCACTCTGAATATCAAGTTCCAGAAGAGGTCACTTTAGGTAATGGCTCTAAACTACCAATTTCTCATATAGGTAAAAGTTCCATTATGGCTTTCTGCAAAAAATTACACTTGAAGATATTCTTCATGTTCCTACTGCTACTCAAAACATGGTATCCATAAATTCTTTTACCAAATCTAATAATGTCTTGGTTGAATTTTTTCCTAACCATTTTTTGATTAAGGAATTGGCAAAGAGGGCACCACTACACAAAGGGTTGAGTAGCGGAGGACTATATTCACTTCCAGTAACAAAGTTACCATCTCTAGCTTGCTTTGCAACTTCTTTCAGTGTTTGACATGCTCGTTTGGCTCATGCATCATATCCTACCGTTCGTCAAGCATTACCATAAATTGTTTTAAAGTCTAGTAAATCTTCTAGTTTATGCACTACATGTGCTGTTAGCAAAATTCATAAGGTCCCTTTTAGTGAGTCTAGTTTTCAGGCCTCTTGATTTAATTTGTTCGGATGTATGGGGTCCTGCCCCAGTTGTTTCTAATGATGGTTATCGTTATTATGTGATCTTTTTCGACCACTTTAGTAAATATACTTGGATATATTTTCTTCACTTTAAGTCTAAAGTCCTCTCTGTGTTTATTCAATTTCGTACCTTTGTTGAAAAATATTTTGGTTGTCCAATTAAATCTTTTCAAGCTGATTGGGGTGGTGAGTTTCAAGTTTTGACAAGTTACTTACGTGATAATGGAATTACACAATGCTCTTCTTGTCCGTATACACCCGAACAAAATGGTTGTGCTGAACGTAAACATAGGCATATAGTGGAAACTGGTAGAGCATTACTACATCATGCTAACGTTCCTTCTCGTTTTTGGACTAATGTTTTTGAAACTGCAGTCTACACTATTAATAAATTACCTACGCCAAGATTGCAAAATCAATCTCTTTTTTTGGTACTATTTCGAATTGAACTAGATTATTCTCTATTGCGAGTGTTTGGTTGTCTTTGCTTTCCTTGGCTTCGTCCTTATACGAATGACAAATTATCACCTCGTTCAAAACCTTTGTTCTTGGGATATAGTAAAATTCATAAATGATATAAATGTTTTGATCCTATTTCCTCCAATTTTTTTGTATATCAGCATGTCATTTTTTATGAAAGTGTGTTTCCTTTTTCATCACAGGATGCTATGGTGCCTAAAACATCAACCAATGCCACCAACGATTCTCTCACATTACAACTTCTAGTTACATCTCCAACAGTTTCGTCTCCACCTCCAGTTTTTCCTACCTCCCAGCCACATTGACCATCCAGTCAAGTTGGTTCTCCGCCTACAACCCCAACAATTACATCTGTAACTCCGCAATCTTTACCGACCCACTCTTCAGTTAATGATATTTCTCCGTGTGTTGACCTCTCTAAATGTGACTTGCTAGCTGGTGCCTCTGACTGTATTCCATCTAAGTTGCCTTCAACACATGCTCGACAAATGGTTACTCGGTCTCAAACAGGTTCGTTAAAGTTGCAATAACCATTTTCCATGTATGTTATTGCTCCTTCATTTGAGGAACCTACATATTATGCTCAGGCTATTAAGACTAAACATTGGCGTAGTGCTATGGCTGAGGAGTATAATGCTTTAATACAGAATGGCACATGGCAGCTTGTTCCTCCATCTCCGTCACAAAATATCATTAGTTGTCGCTGGATATTTAAAACAAAATTGAAAGCTGATGGTTCATTAGAACGTTACAAGGCACGTCTCGTTAGAAAATGATATCATCAACGGCATGGGGTTGATTTTGTGGACACCTTTAGTCCAGTTGTTAAGCCAACTATTATTCGTTTGTTACTCTCGTTAGCAGTGACTAACAGTTGGCATATAACGCAGCTGGACATTTCCAATGCTTTTCTTCATGGACACTTAGATGAGGTGGTATATATGTCTCAGCCTCCTGGTTTTGTTGACCCCTCTCGTCCCGATCATGTCTGGCTACTTAAGCGCTCTCTTTATGGTCTCAAATAGGCTCCTCGGATGTGGAGCAAGTGCCTCACTGATGCTCTTCTTTCACTTGGGTTCATGGGTTCTAAGACTAATAGCTCTCTATTTTATATGTCCACTCCAGGTGACAATTTTTTGCTTGATATATGTGGATGATATCTTAATGATGGGTAATAACCCTGTACATATCAACAGTGGCGAAGCCAGAATTTTCGCCAAGGGTGTTCATACTTTAGGACAAGTAAAAAAATAAACCTTGCTAGTCAAATTATAAAGACTGACTTCAAAATAGTCATACCTCAATATCAAATTAACCAACTATCCAAAATGAAAATTCTTAAAACGGAAACTTACAAACTATCAATGGATAAACTAAGGAAGATGAAGTAGGACAAATATATTGACGGATAGTTTCATACACACCAAAATATGTAAATTGTAAAGTGGTAACTACAATTGCACTCGACGACACTTCATCTCTTGAAATGTTTTCATAATACACTCATTAGAGACATCTTTAAATACTTTTTTCTCTACATAAGACACTATGCAACCATCTAAGAATTCATCATCCATTCGATTTCACAAGTCATTCTTGATAATCTTCATTGCCGAAAAAGCTCTTTCAACTGTAGCAGTGACAACAGGTAGAAGCAAAGCAAACTTCACTAAAAGAAATACGAGAGAATAGGTTAAATGTTTCTTTGTCTCAACCAACTTTCTTGAAAGTTCTCCAAGTCCACCCAAAATGGAAAACCTTTCATCAATATCACGAACATCAATAATGTAATTAACAAGTTGATTTTCAAGAGCTCTCATGTTGGACCCATCAGGATATAATTCAGCCATTCTCATTATCTTCTTTATGTCAAAACTAGAAAATGAATCAATTGGATTCAAGCAAGATACTCCATTAAGCAAATCACTTGTCACCTCATTGAAACGATCATTAAGTTCTTGTAGTTGCCAATCAATGATTTTATAAAATACATCCACAGGATAATGATGCAAAGTAGTACAAATAACTACTTTACGTCGTGATCTCCCAAAATTAGCATATGGATCATCAAAATTGGGTAATGAAATGCCATGCTTGATACAAAATGCTTCTACCTTTTCTTTAAGTGAATCCCATCCAATATTTTTTTTAAAGAGAGGATCCCATTCATTATCTCTTAAAGCTTGCAACCTTCTCTTTGCTACCTTTACAAGAATCATGGCATTTGCAATGTCTTGCTCC
>JAJOOO010020576.1:0-27345 GCA_029582685.1 Solanum piurae
CATATTAGACATCACATCGATGTTTGGCTTAGTTATTACTTCGCACCAATCGACACTAGACTATTAGATAGTATCACACTAAATCTATGTTGATAATTTTTTTCTTGTTGATTACCTCCTTGGTCCGGCAAGTAGCAACAAGGCGAATTCTAACGTTGCGCGCCGTTAAAAAAACTTTTAAACGAAAGAATTATCAATGCATGCAAAATACTATTCAATAATTGCTTATTTACTATTCCTACTTTGTTAATCGCTCATGGTTCCCACAACCCTAGTTGTGGAGTTTAGCTACCCATAATCATATGCATACAATTCATTGTTTTAGATGAAAGAATTATGAACTTACGTAATTGAGAATAACAAACCCGAAATTTCAACTTGAATTCCAAAATAAAGATCACCAAAACGTGCTTAGAAAATTAAGAATTGCTAAAGTTGCAACTTTTTCTCCCAAGCCTAAAACTAGAATAGAAATAATAAAGTCTAACCCTAAATAAGAAAAATAAGAAGAAAAGAACCCTAAAAAGTATTTCCTATCAATGATCTCCTCCCAAAATAATTCTCTATGAACTATTTATAGATAAAGAAAGCCCTAAATAAAATAATCGAGCCCAAATTAAATTAGGAATCCAAAATCAAAAGGAATTGGATTCCTTCTTTTTTCCGCCGCGTGAAAGTTGTAACCGCCTGAAATTATACTGATTCTGCACTGCCGTGCATCAATTGGCCAGTGCCTTGAGAGACTACCACGTGGCAGCTTATTCTTTTGCAATTCTCAATTTGCAGCAATATGCACCTTGTATATAAATATAATATTTTATTCAATTTAATCTATTAAGCTGTCAGCTTGATTTTCTTTTTCAACCTTTCTTTTTTAATTCGTTTTAGCTCCAAACTTCTTCATTTTTCCATCAATTTAATCCTACAAATAAAATATATTATTTAGTAAAATTCATAAAATTTCTGATCAAAAAGGAAAAATATAAATAATAAATGTGAAGCATATAATGATTAAATATATGTATTTTGACCCCACAACAACACCCCACACTTTAACTTTTATTTGTCCTCGAACAAACATTATAGCTCATCTACAAAAAAATCAAAATAGGAATGTCATCACTTTGGTTAATACAAACAATTAGGCGATATACAAATTTCAAAACATCAAGTAGACTTCTTAATCATTATGCAAGACATCCAAATAAACAACAAACTTCTAACCTTCTAGCCTCAACGAAAGACTTTGAACTCATCAAATTTAAGCTTGCTCACCTACTCTCATCAAAGAAAGCTAATAAAATCACATATCTATTGCGAAACAAATTCCCTCACAAAAAGAAATAGTCGACACACTCAATTCAAAAGATTGAATATAAATTAAGAACTTCATATCAAGAAAAACTCTCACACTCACAAATAAAATTCACATGTATGTACAAAGAATCATAGGCTTGCCCATTATGTACATCTCCACTAATTAATCATGCTTGAATAGAATCAAATAGGACTTTAATGGATTGTAATGTAGGCTAGGGGACGGGTAGGAAAACTATATAATAGTGACTTACACATCCTTAAACACTTTGAAATTTTAGACTTCATCACCCATTATTTTCTTCTCTTTATTAGCCCCCTCTTCAACAATTATTTCACAAGTAATGTTCACTCAAGAATGCTTCAATCTTTTCTTTCTTTTTTTTTTTTTTTTTAAGCTTAGTTTTCCTTCATAATAGGCACCCTCAACTTACGTATTTTACATGCGTTAAGGTACACGATTTCCTTGGAAGGACCAGGGTCATCATCAAGGTAACTTTTTTTTTTATTTCACATTCTTTCAAAGAGGGTTTTTAAGCACTTTGTAGCTATCATTGATTACATTTTCACTCAATCATCCCTTTTTCTCAGAATTGATAGTTAGAATAACTCTTTGCTATAATGCTCAAGAAACCAAGGTGCAAAAACTAGGGATTCAACAAAATAGTCAAGGGAAAAATATGGTTACCAACAAAAGGCTACAGGCTCAAAAGGGCTAACTAGTGATAAAATATCTGAAGAGGCTAAAATTTACCAGACAAATCAAAGAAAGTCTATTATCATCTCCTAAACAAAGCATCATTTTTTATTTTGCTTCAATAACATGCAAGACAAGTTCTAGACTGATGCAAAACATGGAATAAACAAATTCTCACCACACATGGCATAAGTATCAATCAGGATGGATCAATTTCACTTCTAAGATAGACAAGATCATAACAAACTACAAAATAAAATAAGCTATATACAAAGTCACAACCATGAGCTTAGATGTCAAAGAGTCTGTATTTTTTATTTAATCAAGCATTTACAAGAAAGTACTACTAAAAAATTAGGCCTAGATGGCAAGTATCACACCACTCAAAAGAGTCTTTTCTTTTCTCTCAAAAAAAATTAAAAGAAAACTTATCCCTAAAAAATAAAAGACACTCGGTTCAAAAGGACTATCCTCAGAAAAAGTACCGAAAATAAAAGTCAAGGAACCCATCATAAAAATAAAAAAAATAGACTAAATAAAATAGTAAAAACTAGGAATTCATTCATCCACCCCACACTTAAATTATGCTATGTCCCCAAAGCATCAAATAAAATTTAAAACAAGAGTTAGGAAAACTTCCTGAGGCCTCATGGCCTAGCTAGTAGCATGTTTTCTTTATTTTCATCAAGGGTCGAACGCACCTCACACTTTAGCTCAAGCATGCTCCTTTGCTTCATTTTTTTTTTTTGTGGCTACTCAGACTTCCCCTTATCTGCAAAAACAAGACAAAAAAAAAGTGACACTAATAAAATAAAAATAAAATAAAATAAAAAGTTACATTACTAATTGGGTTGCCTCCCAATAAGTTCTTAATTTAACGTTGCGGCACGACGCAAACACATTAGTTACTCAGATTCCATCTCCTTGACCCTCTCCGATTGTATTATTGTGTACTCCTTGATTAGCCATTTTTCTCAAAGTTTTTTTCAATTCAGGATCGTAGGGGGTCGAGAATTCGCCTCAACTCTGTGTACTTGGCATACACTAGAGTTGAAACATGTAGAAAAAAAAACTAAAAACTAAAACGTAAAATCGAGAAATATTTGACTAAAGTTCAATAATGTAGTTCAAATTAATCTAAAAACCTTATTCCCCGACAGCGGCGCCAAAATTTGATACGCTCAAATTACACCTCCCTAAAGAAGCACAAGCGATCGTTATCAAGTAAAGAACCCAACTTGTAGGTTGGGGTCAATCCCACGAGGAAAATGGTTTAGACTTAACTTTAACCAACAATTATATTCGTTTAGTCAAATTACTTCTAGAAACAAGTAATTAAAGGGGGCATTTGTGAAATAAATTGTAAGAAATTCAGTAAGTAATCAGTAAACAAAAATCAATTTTGGTTGTTATTAGAGAATTACTAGGATGTATGTGTTCCCCACAAGCTCATAACGCAGTAATCCTAGTAATAGCAATTCTTTCTAGTGTACTACATGCAAAGTGATAAGTTAGGTATCTCTAAATTCTTGGTCCAGCATCTAGAGAATTTCACTCCACACCTTGGTCCGGCTACGTGTGTATAATTTAGGAATCCAAAATCAAAAGGAATTGGATTCCTTCTTTTTTCCGCCGCGTGAGCTGTCCGCGTGAAAGTTGAAACCGCCTCAAATTATATTGATTTTGCACTGCCGCGCATCAATTGGCCAGTGCCTTGAGAGACTGTCACGTGTCAGCTTATTCTTTTGCAATTTTCAATTAGCAGCAATATGCACCTTGTATATAAATATAATATTTTATTCACTTTTATCCATTAAGCTGTCTGCTTGATTTTCTTTTTCAACCTTTCTTTTTTAATTCGTTTTAGCTCCAAACTTCTTCATTTTTCCATCAATTTAATCCTACAAATAAAATATATTATTTAGCACAATTCATAAAAAAAATTCTCAAAAAGGACAAATATAAATAATAAATGTGAGGCAAATAATGATTAAAAATATGTATTTTGACCCCACATCATCTACCTTCAGAGTTAGCAGCACTCCATCCGGTGTTTCACATTTAAATGTTGAAGAAGTATGGGAGATCCTTTACTTATTATACAAACTGAAGACATATGTATTAAATATATCTTATCTTATGAGGATATTCCCATTCAGAATCTGGATCGTCAGGTTTGCAAGTTGAGAACCAAGGAGGTAGCATCAGTCAATGTCTTATGGAGGAATGAGTTTGTTGAAGAAGCTACTTGGGAGGCTGAGAAAGATATGAAGAAGAGATACCCACAGCTCTTTGAGTCTGGATAAATTAATAAATTAAGGTACCAATTCTTTTCCTGGCATTCATTTTAGTTGAAATGTTGTGTTACTTTGTTTATTGAGTGTTTGAGCTGGATGTTAGATGTTTCCACCCTTAGTCTACTTAGAGTAAGCTCATTCAAATACGTATTTTCCCAAGGGGGAGATATTGTAACACCACGTTATTTGAAACGCTAAAAATTGAAAGAACTAATTTGAAAGGAGCCAAATCTGAAATTTTACAAGTTATGCTTAAGTAATGAGTTTGGGGTCAACTTCAAACAATCGTAACTTTTGATACAGGATGATGTCGGTGGCCCATAAGATATCAGATGAAAGGTCTTGGAATCCTCTTTCCAACGCCACCAAGTTTGCTAATTTTTGAGTTTGTATGAGGGAGATATGCTCGTTTGAAGTCAGGCTGTTCATTTAAGGAAAGTTACCCAAAAATATAAGAGGTATTTTAGTCTTTCCCTTACCCAATCAGATTAAAACGTTTTTGATAATATTTTGTGGTCAAATCTGATTTGGGTCAGTTTTACAAATCCTAAATTATGCTTAGGGTTTTAGAAGATAGTTCAAGAAGAGCAAACAGGAGAAAAGAGGAAAATGAAAAACTATCGAGGTTTCTTGCGAATCGAGGATTTATTTCGCCAAATCGAGGTATGTGAGTTCTCATAATGTTGGGTTCGTTCACCCACACGCTAATCATGATTTACATAGTCGAATTTGTCCAAAAAGATTGAAAGATTTAAGTTCTTGAAGTATTGATTTCATTCTTGATTTAGGATGCTTTTGATGAGGTTTTGTGGTACTCGTATTGAGTTTCAGAGTTTTTTTTGAGTATATTCTCATATACTTGTATTGGGTAATTGAATCTAAGGAGAATTTGAGAAAATAAATTGACTCTAGACGAATTAGGGTCAGAAAATGAGAAAGAAAATTTGTTGGGATGATAAAGAGGAGGGGTGGCACAGCACGCCACAGATGCGCTAGAAGGTCTGGCGTGGCATGCCAGAAATGCGCCATTTTGAGCTCTCTGAAGTTTAGGGGCTGGCGCCTCGCGCCATCAGTGCGCCAGGGTCGCCTGCCCCCACCCTTTTTTCGTCGTTTTACCCGCCTAAGTCCTTCCAAAATTTACTTTCACTCCCTATTGATTCTAACTACTCTAAACCACATCTAAACTACAAGATATCATTCAGAACATGAATCCATAATTTAAATTCAAGGAAAAAGTTAAGAGTCAAGTCTTGAGAGTTCTTCGAGTCATTTTAAGAAGTCTTTTACAAATCTTTTAAACGTTCTTTAAGACTTGAGCATTTGAGTTTGAAAAAGAGTTGGGTTGATTTCCTTTATTTTAAAATGATAAATGGGAACTAAGTATTCCCCAGAGAAATGATTTTACATTCAAGAAAAAGAGGAAACACCAATTTCCAAAAGAATTCATGAGTACTATCTCTTTTAAGAGAAAAGCTTTTGAGTAATAATCTCAAAGTTGAGGAAGAGGAAATGTTTTATTTAAAACATAATGATCTAAGTTATATTTTGGGAGTAGTATTGAGCACCGATATGTGGGAGAGTTCTAACAACTCACAGCCCCCATAAACCATGTAGCCAACATGGGTAGAAATAGTCATACTTTTCAGATGATTTTTATTGCTTTTTAGCATAGACTAGTGGATCCACTTAGTTGAGGAGTTCTATACCCCGAAAAAGTATTAGAAAGTTCTAGCAGCGTGGGCTAGACATTGTATCATCACATATCTCATAGTGATGGTTGTCGGTTAGAGAATCTCCCAAACAGAGTTTACATTTAGTTGTTATCTACTGTTTTAAAGATTTTCTTTATACTGCATTATTTTGATTGTTTTATATAGAAATGAGGTTGATTTGATTTAAGATGAGGTAAGTGTTTCTTCAGTTCCCGTTCAACCTTATGTCATGTTGTATATTTCTCCTCGCATGCTCGTACATTCCATGTACTGACGCCATTTGGCCTGCATCTTTCCTAATGAAGATAGGATCAACAACGAGCACTTTGTTGATCCAGTTGAGTTCCAGAGACGTTTGGTAAGCCTCATTACTTCCGGAGGATTCCCTATTTACTTTCGATTATTTCATTTTGTTATTAGGATGTCGTGGGTCTTGTACCAACGTCCATCTCAGTTAGTAGAGGCTTCATAGATAGATAAATAGTAGTTCATGAGTCTTGTTCATTTCAGTTGTTATGTTCGAGACTTGAGTTGCCATTGAGACCAGTTTGAATGTTTTATTTTCTAAAATATTCTGAGTATTTCTTTGAGACATTGACATAAAGTTGTGCTTTTGAGTTCATCCTAATTATGAGTAAGTTTTCCGCTAAGATTTAAGTCAGATCAAGGGTTTGCTTGGGACCAACAATGGTTCTCGAGTGCCGATCACGTCCAGGGTGTAGGCTCTTGGCGTGACACACACTCACACAATAAAATTCACTTGGCTGAAGGTGCCACATCAGCACCAAAGGTGCACGAAAACATAGAAAATTTGAGTTTAAGGGGGGTGAGGGAGATAATATGACCTGAGTTAAGTTAAGGTGTGTCGGTGAGTGTTATAGTCTGAGGGGGCGGAGGAGAGGTACTTATGCATTATCCCATTTTTTATGTTAAAGTTCTTGTTTATTGTGTTGTCAAACATACACTCCATATTCTTTGAACACCCATTGTCAATAAGCACCAAAGTCTAAATCTAACATCTAATTTACAATCCGAGTCTGCTTCAATGTCCAAATCCCCACAATTCATGTTATAGATTCATGTTACAAATCTCAAATTCACGTCTCATGGCAGTAACAACATTATCAAGAACAATAATGCACATTATATTGATTGGGCATAAGTTATTTTCTTATAAAACCATACTAAATCTTGCACTTTCTACTTTTTTCAATATCCCAATAATTCATAATGTCAACCCTAAAAGTTATACCACTCATTTTAAAGATATCACTCTCAAATGACATGATTAATACCCGAATGTGATTTTCAGAGCTAATATGGTTACTTCTACTCATTCTATTATAATATTGGTTGAAGATCAAGACTGGTCATAAAATTAAAAAATCAAAGGAGCGGTAGACCATTAAATAGAAGAAAATTTAAGTAAACTCAAAATCAATTTGATACAGTAATATTTACAACCGTTGATACTAACAAGGAAAACACACATAATTCAGGACTCTAGATGGAAAAAAAAAGAATAGCAACATCAGATCAATATTGAACAATCACCTTCACTTTGGTTCATTTTTTAGTCTAACCCTTTTCTATAACCTTAACACAGTTCTTAACAAGCACTAATTAATTTTAGATGTATTTTGCAAACATAAGTTTCATATTTAATCCCCTTCCTTCTCTAGACTAACCCAAACAGGAAGAAGAAAAAACAGACACAATAATTAATCACTCTCAAATGACATGATAAATAGTCGAATGTGATTTTCAGAGCTAATATGGTTACTTCTACTCTTTCTATTATAAAATTGGTTGAAGATCAAAACTAGTCATAATATTAAAAAATCAAACGAGCGGTAGACCATTTAAACAGAAGAAAATTTAAGTAAACTCAAAAACAATATGATACAATAATATGTTACTACCATTGATACTAAAAAGGAAAACAAACATAATTCAGGACTCTAGATGGAAAAAAAGAGAATAACAAACATTTAATCAATATTGAACCATAACCTTCACTTTGGTTCATTTTTGAGTCTAACCCATTTCTATAACCTTAACATAGTTCTTAACATGCACTAATTAATTTTAGATGTATTTTGAAAACATAAGTTTCATACTGAATCTCCATCCTTCTCTAGACTAACCCAAAAAAAAAAAACAGATTCAAAAGTAGTGAACCAACAAATAACAATTAGTTCTAGAGTATCACTTACAGTACTTGAGATCGCTTCTATTACTATGAATTATATGGGGAATGCAGTCATTTACTATTTGATTGTTTACATAAAAAGCTGTGCAGCAGGCAAGCTACTCACAAATATTTTAAACCCCAAAGTCACCAATGATCCACTAAAATTAACATCATTATCTTTCTTTCCAAAAGTTTCAATTCAGTTATTAGCATGAAAATATTCTCGAAAATAATCAGGAACTATTACAATTCCAAATGGTAGGAGAGCCACACGAGAATAAACCTATTTATTCATCGTCACATTCTTTTCTTGAGAATCAATTGTTGAATATACTAAAACAGATCCTTTTGTGTCCATAAAAGAGTCTTGCAAGATCATATTATTTTTCTGATTAGTACTAGTGTCATCTCCCTACGAGTTCAACCCAAAACAAAAGCTTACTTAGAAATGAATAATTAGCTACAACAATTAATGTTGTCATGTTTTTTTTTGAAAAACACAATAATTAATGTCTCATATTAGCATGAAAAAGTGAAATACTACTATCAACAATTTCATTTTTCCAAACGTGGACCATTTGTTTCCTGCGACCACTACTACACAAGAAATTTCAATGGCTCCTTATTTGTGCTTTCTTAAAGAATTGAAACAAACGTTGTGGTTTATTGTGGCAGTTAACATCACACCAATATGATCACTAGGGTCAGCATGTTTTCTTCATCCTCAACTTTGCATAATTTCCTTTTTATAATTGGATTGTTTTCCACTTGTAAATGGTGGCACAAATCCCAATACAACAATTGTAATTCTGTCACTACCAAATTTAGGTTGGTGACCCGCTTAAGAGGGGTGAAATCTCAAAGCAAGACTTAGTAAAAATTTATAAAAAATTAGATAAAGTTTTCTTGTTCTTGGGCCTATCCGAAAATTACCTCTCTCATAAATCAACAATGCAAAAAATCATTCTCATTAAGAGAACACCGATGACTTGCAATGAACTATGTTAAAGGCCTTCGATGATGACAGGAATTAGTATTCTTGTTTCTTGTTTCTTCAAGATTTACAGCACCAACCAAGTTTTGTCTCGGTTTTCTATCATAGTTACTTTGTTTTGAAATTGATTGTCATGTACTCTACAACTCATTATTTTAGAGTAGGAGAGTAGTGTATCGTTTATGAAGGCACTATGAGAGAATGTCTTGATAAGACGAATAATGTGTGCTATCAAAAGAAGGTCAAATTCCGTGGCATCAGAAGTAGATGGCCTAGTCGATCGAGATGGGATTGTCTATCATATTGATCATATGGTGACTTAAATAAAGAATAAGGTTGGAGTAAAATGATATTTTTCCAGTAAGAATTTGTTTTTTTGAGCTCATATTAAGACTTTGTAAAGAATATTTTTAAAAATATTGAAGTATAGATATTTCAAATGCTTTTAGATGTTCTTATGATTTTAAGAATTTTTACATAATGCATTCATGTTTTGCTAAGTCTCGTTCCTGCTTTAGTGAGGGGATTATTGAGATTCATTGAGTAGATTTGTGGCTGTCCTAACATTTCGTGTACTTGGGACCTACATTGGTTTATGTCAATGTTGATACATGTTTTTGAAATGACCAAGTTACAAGCTAGGGCCTTCTCTTTCTCCAACAACTATTGGTTAGCTTAGTTTCTTTTCTTCATATTCAATCGTGTATTTATTTGTTTGTTCTTTTGAGGGTTAGCTAGGAAGTCCTTGTCATGTAATATTTGTGAGATTTTTGTTAGAGGCTCCATTGATAGAGTCAGTTGGGTCATAATTTTCATGTTTGTGTTAAATTTCACACATAATAATATTAACTTTATGTTGACATAAAATGTAACTATTTATTTTTCTTAAAAAGAATGATTTGTCGTAGAATTATTACATACTTTTATAAAATTATATTTTAAGAAGATATTTTTAAGAAAAAACTACATTATTGTGCATTGTGTTTCATATTTGAGTATGGAGATAAAAGTCAAGATGATCCACGTGGTCAAGTCAAGGCACCGGATATCGATTCCAACTTGATCAGAAATTGGTGTTATGAGAAGATTATTTTTTATGCTACTCATACTATTCATAATTTTGTTTGTACCAGATTTTCTTATTTTCAAGATGTAACTAGGAATTGGCCTCATATTGTAGAAATTTTGAAAGGATGGAAACCCAAATGTAGTTATAAGATTGTGAGGTGGTTGTACCCTCCTCTTGATTGGTACAAATGTAATATACATCATACATCCAAGGGTAATCTGGTCCGTAGTTCAACTAATTTTTAAGAAACATTGAGGATATATTGTAGGAGTAAAAGGGAGAAATTTACAAGCTTCAACCAACCTTGTGGCAGAGTAGTGACTATAAAAGAGTGAATTCATTATTGTATTGAAAAAAAGTTATTGCCCCTAATAGTAGAAATAGATTCTCTTTCAATCACAAAAATTAGTAAGGTACTTTTGTTATTAATCATTATGTTTGCACATAACAGATACTACGAAGAAGTAATTTTACTCTAGTCTAATACCTAAACCAATTAAATATAAATCTATATATCATTCTATCCAGTGAGATTTTAATGTGTATAATGATTGGAGACTAAGACCTAGACATTGGGTGAGGTTTTCTTTTACTAATTTTTGGTGCAACTAATGATAACTGGTGACTTTTGGTCTAAGTATGTTTGGTGACCTACTTTTCATTGATTCTTATCTTAGAGTTCTCCTTATATATGTGGTATTAATCTCTTTGAATTCAATCTATCAAGGAAGAACAATTGGAAAAGATTAGTGAGTGGTGAGTGACCTTGCATCTTTTAAACAACAACATAAAACTATCTATATTTTTTTCATTTGTGCTGGGATTTAGAGAATATTTTGATGTGAGGTCTAGTTTCAATAAATCTCATCTTATCAGTGATAATTAATTAGGAAAAACACATTGTTTCTTACCTAATAGCATTCCGTATGAAGATATTGTTTTTTTGAGTATTTTCAAATCGAGAATTGATATATTTGTCTTGACAACATTTTGATTATTCTTCAATGAACCAATAGTAGAAGATTTTCAAATCTGAGGTTGAGAGCGAAATAAGACGATGACGGTGTAGTGTTGGTTGAAGTACATAACAAGGTTCCTTTTATCAACATCTATAATAAAAGGAGCAAATTGGATCAGAGTAGCAAGAACTGAAATGAAGCGCACCTTGAACAGTAACATCTCCTCTTGTTTATGTTGTTGCTGACTTTCCTATCTTCATCTTCATCATGGGTTGTAGTGGAGGATGAAGATAAAATGTTGAAGATATCGTCTTACTACTTTCCAGGGTTCTCAAAGATTTATCTAGATTTCTTTAATCACTTTACTTCCCTATTTAATTTTTTACTTTCCACTTATGATTTTGTTTTATCAGATTAGTTTTTTTTTAAAAAAAGAAATATTACACAAATACACAAGTTAAGATATTATAATCTCTAAAAATTCCTTCCATTTAAAATTTTTTACAAAAATCTCCTCTCGAGTACATCCCTACCCCCTTTCAGAAACATCCATATCCCCTCTTGGATACATCCTTCCCCTATCCGATAGATCCCTATCCCCTTTCGGACACATCCCTCCAATTGAGTAATGTATCATTTGCAATGTATTGGACAACCAAAGAATATATCCGAGAGCAATGAAAAATCTAGGATTTTTGTAATTAGGGAAACTTCCGGGATACTATGTAATTAGCCCCTAAATGTGTGAGATTTTTGTACATTATACTTTTTTTAATAATAGGCTTAGCACTTTGGTCTATCCCATTCATATACATATCTATTTGATTGATAAATTTTACCTATTGTGTGATTTTGAAGAGAAAATAAAACCTAGCACATATGTGTTCGACCCACAATGCACTATGTATTTCAAATCAAATCATGCGAGTTCTAGATGACGATGTTAATATAAATAACCAAGTAATCAAGAAGTTGAAGATTTTGTTATTTTATAACCACTACACAAACCTTTCTCGAAGTGTCGGGATCTATTCTAACAATCTCATTTGGCCTCAACCTTTCAAGATTATGAATAAGATGCCTAAGTTAATCTAGAGTTATTAGTTCCAGAATCATAGAACATCTCAGAACAAAGATAACCCTTGGTCAAACGGATTAAATATCTATTCTATATACGTAAAAAGTAATTTTAACTTTGTATACTGAAACAATGATGGTTTATGGGGTCATTCATCTGTCTTACTCCTACATAATAAGTTAGTAAATTGTACGCCAGACTATTAATTATGAATATATCTTCTTTTATATAGTACTCAATTCTTTGTCTACATTGCATTTTACGTAGTTTATTAATCTATATTTTTTTTCTTCTTTTGGCAATTCAGTAATTTTTATATGAAAAAAATTATATATGTAATTACTATATTGATCTTTAAATAAGCACATTTTAGCTCATTCATTACAATGGTTTATGTTTCCAATAAAACATTGCACAATTAACAATAATTTTTTTAGAGATAATACATAAGTACCCTCTAAATCATGACCAAAATTCTAGCGACACCTAAATTTAACTGAGGTTCTATAACCCCCTACCCATAAACTATTTTGAAAATCAATAAATACCCCAAGAGGTGACGTGACATAGAGAGTGCGCACACTCTCTTGAAGGCAGCTGACGATCTGTCACGACCTGAAATCGGGACTTTATGGCGTCCACTACAACCCACCGACTGAAAAGCCTAAACCCAAATAACAAGATGTGGAAGACAAAATTTATATAAAACATAAATAACAATAAGCGGAGGATAAGGATAATGTACATAAAATGAAGGGTCATGTCAGATATATTTGTAGTACGATACAAAATGTATAAAACAAGCACGAAAGTGACCATAAGACAAACTAACACAAGATACCAATCCCCAGGACCTGGTGTCACCTATACAGGAGCTACTATGAACAAAAAGTCACACACACACACGCGCGCACACACACAAACACACACACACACATATATATATATAGAGGGAGAACTAACTAATCCAAAATACAACATGAGAGTCGGGACAAAAGAAGGACAACAACAAGTCTTTGAATGCCGGGATTTCACCACAAATCCAAGTCTGTGACCATCACAGGAGATCGAAACGGTCACTGAGGGTGGATCAAACTAGGAGCTACATCAGAAAAAGAAGCAGAAGTGCAGTATAAGTACCAAAATATGGGGTATCGAGTAAACATCATAGGCCGACTGAGCTTAGAAACATAAATTATATAAAAGAAACATGATGATACTAGCAAGTCAAGAAGAAGCTTAGGCACAACAAGAGTATAAAAGAGAGCAGCAAGAAAATACCAAGCAAGATACACACAGAACATACAATCCACACACTCAAAGCTAACTTATGAAAATATACAATGTAACACTCCAAAGAAATGGAAGATCTTAAGCCCAGAAGAAACATCGAGTGGCCTGGAATGGACCTCAAGCTTAACTGTACGCCACTAACCCGGATAGATGTATCCACGGGTTACCTGGAATGGCACATAAAACTTACCAATAACACATATATATGTATCAATGGGCCGAGTGATATGATACATTGATCTTATCAACAATGCATAGCTAAATGATAAACTGTAGCACAAGCCTCAGCCAACGGGCCACCTAGAATGATATATCGAGCTCATTAGAGTAAAATCAGCTCAAATGTGTGATAAATAAAGTAAAAGTGTCTTTCTACCACTTGTAAATCAAAACGGGTCTCAAGGACTTCCACTCATTTTTAGCTAATTTCCCTTTTTACAAACCAAGTCATTTTTTCAAAAATCAATCAAGTAGAAAATCCTTATAAGAATTATCATTACCAAGTCATATGATACACGCAGAATCAGGTAGAACACCCATCACACCTAAAAGTTCCAACTTGGACCTTCTGCCAATCCAAGCTCGGCCACAAGCCTAACCGTGTAATAAACATCCAAAATCACAACTCAAGGGTCCATACCATCAGTTAAACCACCAAACCGTTCAAACACAAGACAATCCTAAGTTTCACACCACCTAGAAGAGAGGTCTAAGGATACTACTCACACAAGGATCACCTAAACTAAGTCCTCTCAGACTACAATTTAAGCTATACAACCCAACTGATGACCATAACTATCCAAAGATCAATAAAGCTTAACAGAACCTAAGGGTTTAACGTAAATCATGCAATACTACCAAAATATAATTAAACTAATACAAGTTTAAGAGAAGGAATCCACAACCTACCTCAATTCTGAATACCACAAATGAACTATAACTCGAGTGCTTCTCCCTTCAAGAAAACCTTGGATCACTGCGAAGCTATCAACAACACAAATATTAAGTTAATATAGATCCAACAATCGCCATATCACTAACTCAAAATTTGGACCAAAATTGGGTCATAAATCAACCCCCAAATCAAAGCAACAGGATTACAAAAGGAAAACCATCATAATGTCCTCCCCAGAATGAGGATTACATGCCCGAAAGATAGGGAAAACGAGACTCAATTCGTACCTCAAATGACCAAATTACCATACTTTAAAGCTTAGAAATTAGGGAATTTGAGGTCGGAAACCAATTTAAATTATGGAATTAAAGACGTAAAAGTATCAAGGAATTTGAATTATGAATTTGAAATACGGGCAAGTGCACAACACTAAAAAAAGCCAGGGACCCTTCATGAGACCATGAATTTTTTTTTTAGGGCACCACTAGTCGTTTAGGGATAATGGGTGGCCGTTTAAGGCCACCTGAATTCGACCTCACTTGTACGGCCTAGACGGTCCATTTTCAAGTGTACGTGCCGTATAGGAAAGGCAGTCCAGCCGTGAAACGCTTCCATACTAAGGGTCCTCTAGACGGTTCCTTATACAACCAGGGACGCCTTGTATGGACCGTCCAACTTTCCAATTAAGTCACCCATCAACTTTTTAAGTCAAAGCTATTTTGGTTGTTTCATATGTGTTTAATACCTAAGCTATGTTGGTTTAACCCCTATTCTAAGCCTAATCCATAATGTTATTAGATCTAGTTAAGGGCTTAGAGAGTGCTAATCAGTTCTTTTACGTTCAATAACACTTCCAGTCCTCAGAGCAAGGTTCAGAGAGGAGAAACAACAAGGTGTTTTGAACATTCTTCGAGCTTCATCAAGTTCGCCATGAACTTTGTTCTTCCAAGGGTGCTCAGCCCTACATTTACTTTCAAATCAGTAAAAGATTAATCTAGGGTTCTATTCTTAAATTTTAGTATTGTTGAGATAATTTAATGTTGAGTTCTAAGTTCTTGAGTTCCAGATTATTGAATTTCTATTCCTCATTGTTGAATTGCTAAATATTGTGCAATGATATTTATTGAATTGATTGTTTATGTCCATTCTTCAGCATGAACCCTATCCCTCAATATTCATTGAGTCTTGTTGAGAATCTTTTAAACAAACGTAAATGTTTTAAACTCAGTTCTGAGAAAGCAAAGAGGAGTTTTGAGAAAGAGTAAAAGGGAACTAAGTATCCCAAATGTATTATTTTATTACATTGAAAAAAAGAAACTTTGATATTTAAATGAGTTTGTTAGTTCAATGATATTTTAGAGAATTACCTATTTTAAGAGGGTATTTTGAGTAAATACCTCAAAACTGAGAAAGAGTAAGTCTTATACATTTGATCATGAGTATATAATTATTGGGAGTAGTATTGAGGACCGATATGAGGATGATTTCAGACAACTCAAAATCCTCATAAATAATGTCATTCCAACATGTGTAAAGGATCATACCTTTTAGATGAATCTTTATTGCTTAGTGGATTCGCTTAGTTGAGAGGTTCTACACCCCGACATGGTATATGACATTTTTGGCAGCATGGGTGAGACGATGTATCATCACGTAGCTCATAGAGATGATTGTCAGTTAGAGAATCTCCCAAATAGAGTTAAATTCATGGAGATGGTTGTTGGTTAGAGAATCTCCCAAATGAATTCAACTCTTGGACAACTATCTCTCTGAGCTATGTGATGATACATCATCTCACACATACATAATTTATGATACTGAGTTAAGAGATGAGTAATTATTTTGTATAGTTCTAAAAAATTTAACTCTTTTATCTCTTTACATTAAAATTGAGTATATTTTATGTATTGTTGTCATTTCTTTCACTTGTTGCACTTCAGCTATATAACATAATCATACATTCAATATACTAACGCCATTGGGCCTTCATCTTTTTATGATGCAGACACATGTGTTCAGTATTATCAATAAATGCTCTGTTGAGATCCTTGTAAACTCTAGACAGTTTTGGTGAGCCTCCTTGCATTTCGAAGGACGTCACATTTACTTTCAGTTTAGTTGTTTTGAGGCATTGCAAGTCTTTTCCCAACACATATCTGAAACATTAGAGGCTTGATAGATAGTTAGATTTTAGGAGGTTCTCAATATTTTTCTTTTATTTTGAGATGTTTTAAAGACTATTATATTTATAATATTGAGTACTTTAACACATTGGAGTTGAGTTTATATGAGATAAATATGGTAATTGTGCATTTAAAGATCCTTATTTCTTTAGTTGAGTCTTCTACTAAGTAGTCATCTAGGTTGGGACCAGAAATGGTCCTCGAGTGCCTTCCATATCAAGGGTGTAGACTCGGGGTGTGATAAAAATGATATCAGACCACAGGGTTCAATAGTCCTAGGGTGTCTATAAAGTCCTGTCTAATAGAGTCCTTATCAGTGTGAAGCGTGCCACATCTATAATTGGGAGGTTACAACATTTAGGAACATTTCACTTTATTCTTACTCCTGTTCATACAATAGAGTTCAACTCTATAAGAAGTTCTACTAATTCGTTCTTACCGGTGGATTTGCATATCATGAAGAGCTCTTCGAGGATGTCCTACTAGGAGGAATGTTGATCCTCAAGATCAAGACACTCCTAATGCATCGAAGGTGCAAAACCCATAGGGATATGTCCCCAATGCTGAGTTCAGAAATGTAATTGAGAGGCTAACTCAGGTTGTGGAAAACCAGGATGGTCAACCAAGAGTGGGTTGCCAAAATGTAGCTGATATATCTAGAATCTATGAATTCTTGAGAATGAATATCCTAGAGTACATTGGGTCGAAGGTCACTTAAGATCCAAAATTTGTTGATGAGTTTCATAAGGTATTTGAGGTCATGCGTGTTGTTGATACAGTGCGTGTGAACTTAGCCTCATAAGTTCAAAAGTGTTGCTAGGATATGGTTTGATCAGTGGAAGAAGAACACAAAAGAGGGGGAACCACTTTTGAGCTGGGCTATGTTTGAGGATGCTTTCTTGGGGTGCTTTATTCCCCGAGAGCTAACATGAGAAAGTTCATGAATCTAAAATAGGAAGCGATGAGTGTGCATACCAAGAGCTAAGGTGACAGAGTTCCTGAGTCTGGAATAGGAAGCAATGAGTGTGCATGACTACAACCTTAAGTTTACTCAGCTATCCCTCTATGCACCAGAGATGGTGGCGAATATGAGGACCAGGATGAGTTTTTTCATGTATGGGCTATCTCTCCTATCCAACAAGGAAGGTAGGACAACTATGTTGATAGGGGACATGGACATAGCAAGACTCATGATTCACGCGCAACATGTTGAGAGGATAGTCAAAAGATAGAGAGGAATTTCGTTACAAGGGGCCAAGACAACAAGGAATAAAGCTGGCCAGCAGAAGACAAGAAATAGGAATCAGTCATCATTTCAATAGATAGGACTTCTTGCAAAGGAGCTACTTGAGGAATAGGCTGAGGTGCAAAACTGTTTGTGTGCAATGACTAGTCGCCATCATTAGGAGAACTCACTAGATGTTGTCCCTAATATGCTTAAAGTCTTTGCTCTTGATGATTATGCCTAACTTAATCAAAGTGTGAGTTTGTCTTTTGTGACTCCTAATGTATCCATGAGGTTTGGCACATTTCCTCCGAACAACTTCTTGAGCTCTTTAATATTTCCACACATGTGGGTGATTTTATTCTAGAAGAAAGAGTCTAACATAATTTTACCATCTCTTTATATCAAAAGGACCTCATGGCCGAGTTAGTTTAGCTAGACATGGTGGACTTTGATGTTATTCTAGGTATGGATTGACTTCATGCTTGTTATGGCTTAGTCGATTATAGAACCTGAACTGTCAAGTTTTAGTTTCCTAATGAGCAAGTTTTAGAGTGGAGGACTAGTTCAACAGTACTAAGGGTCGTTTAATTTCATACCTTAAGGCGAGAAAGTAAATTTCTAAGGGTTGTATCTATCACTTAGTCTAAGTGAATGACTCTACTGTTGAGATACCGCCTATTTAGTCAGTTCCAGATGTGAGTAATTTTTCTAGAGGTATTTCCAGAGCATTTTCCCAGAGTCCCTCTTGAGAGAGAAATAGTCTTTAAAATAGATATTCTTTGTGAAACTCAACCCGTTTCTATTAAGCTATATAGAATGGCTCCCACTGAGTTCAGAAAGTTAAAACACCAGTTAAAAGATCTGCTTGATAAGGGTTTCATCTGACCAAGTGTCTCACCTTGGGGCGCTCCGGTCTTATTCGTGAGGAAGAAAGATGGTTCCCTTAGAATGTGTGTTGATTACTGTTATTAAAACAAGGTCACTATAAAGAATGAGCCCCCTTCCGAGAATCGATGACCTTTTCGACCAACTTCTAGGCGCCACTTGTTCCCTAAGATAGACCTTAGATCTGGCTATCATCAATTGAAAGTGAGAGAAAGTGACATCCCAAAGACATATTCATGACCCGTTATGGTCATTATGAGTTCCTTGTTATGTCTTTTGGTTTGACTAACAGTCCTACATTATTCATGGATATTGTAAACAATAGATTAAAGCAGTATCTGGACATGTTTTTTTATCATATTTATTGATGACATATAGATATATTCGAGGAATGAGGGTGACTATACTAGTCATCTCAGAAAATTCCTCCAAAATCTCAAGGATCGATAGTTGTATGCGAAGAATTCTAAGTGTTAGTTCTTGCTTGAGTTCAAGGCATTCATAGGTCATATAGTGTCTTGCGATGGAATTCAAGTTGACACTCTAAAGATTGAAATAGTGCAGTATTGGCCTAGACCCACTTCCCGGAATGATATACAGAGTGTTTTGAGATTGGCTAGTTACTAGAGAAGGTTTTCCAAGGAGTTTTCCTCTATTTCTTCTCCACTGACTAAGTTGACTCAGAAAAAAAGTTAAGTATCAATGGTCTGAAGCTTGTTAACAAAACTTTCAATAATTGAAAACTCGCTTAACTACTGCCCTAGTGTTGACCCTACCAGGGCGTACAAAAAGTTTTGTTGTCTATTCTGATGCATCCAGAGTGGGACTTGGTTGTGTATTAATGCAGTATGGTAACATTATAGCCTATACCTCCAGGTAGCTTAAGATTCATGTGAAGAACTACCTTACTCATGATCTCGAGTTGGCAGCAGTAGTTATTTCTCTCAAGATATGGCATCACTGTCTATATGGCATTCATGTGAATGTGTTCACCGACCACAAAATTCTCATGTATGTCCTTAGTTAGAAGGAGCTACAACATCTACAAAGGAGGTGGTTGGAGTTACTTAAGGATTATGATATGAGTATTATTTATCACTCAGGTAAAGCAAATGTTGTTGCTGATTCCTTGAATATGTTGTCCATGGGGAGTATTGGTCATGTCGAGTAAGGCAAGAAAGAATTGGCTAAGGAAGTTCACAGAAATATACATTTGGGAGTCCATTTGTAGATTCCAGTAAAGGTGGAGTTGTCATTATGAATGGGGCTGAATCATCATTAGTTTCAGATAAGAAGGAGAAATAGGAAAATGATCCTATTTCACTATAGTTGAAGGAAAATTTGCATAAGCAGAAAGTGATGGTCTTTGCACAAGGAGGAGATGTTGTATTGAGGTATCAAGGTGAATTGTGTGTTGCAAATGTGAATGAACTCCTATAGAGAATCATGGAAGAAGCCTAGAGCTCCCCATATTTGATTCATCCAGGTACCACCAAGATGTACCATGACTTGAGAGAGGTCTATTGGTGGAGTGGCATGAAGAGGTGCATTGCAGAGTTTGTTGCTAAGTGCCCAAATTGCCAGCAAGTCAAGGCTGAGCATCAAAGGTCATGTGGTGTAGCTTAGAATACACCAGTTTCAGAATGGAAGTGGGAGATGATTACTATAGACTTCATTACTGGCTTACAACGATCTCACATACCACATCATTCCATTTGAGTGATTGTGGATCAGATGACCAAATCAACCCATTTTTTTCTAGTAAAGACTACAAATACAACAGAAGTGTATGCAAATTTAACATTTATGGGATAGTTCAACTACATGGAGTTTCCTTGTCCATCATTTCAGATAGAGGGGCTCAGTGTACTGTGCAGTTTTGGAAGTTGTTTTAGAAACGTTTGGGTTTGAAGGTGAACCTTAGTACTACTTTTCATCCTCAGACTGATGGTCAAGTAGAGCGCACTATTCACACCTTAGAGGAAACATTGAGAGCTTGTGTTTTGGGTTGCAAAGGTAATTCGGCTGACCAGTTTCTTCTTATTGAGTTTGTATGCCACTCAATCATTAAAATGGCTCAGTATGAGGCTTTATATGGGAGAAGGTGTAGATCTCCTATTTGCTGTTTTGAGGTGTGTGAAACTGAGTTGATAGGACTATATTTTATTCATAAATCCATGGAGAAGGTGAAAGTTATTCACGAGAGGTTGAAAACAATGTGGAGTCATCAGAAATCTTATAGTGATGTTAGAAGAAGAGATTTGTAGTTTGAGGTTGAGGATTATGTATATCTTTAAGTTTCACCCATGAAGGATGTTATGACGTTTGGTAATAAAGAGAAGCTTAGTCCTCGATACATTGGCCCTTATAGGATATCCAAGAGGGTTGGTAATGTCTCTTATGAGTTGGAGCTACTGATTAACGTTTTAAGCACACCTCATCCAATTCTAGGTGCAAACGATCGTTAAGCAATATAAAAATCAACAAAGAGTTGGAGGCGAACCCACATGGAGTTGTATGTGTTCAAGTTCAGTTATGAAGTACAAATGTGTTCTAGATAGTTATAGGAATACAAATTATCGAAAAAGACATGTAAACAAGTCTAAAGGGGTGACAACAAATGTCAAATGGGGGGTTTTGGTTTGCAATTATCAACTACAACGCAATCAAAAAGTAATGAAAGAACAATATAGAAAGGAATTCTCGGGATGTGATTGATTATAGGCAACTTTCAGTACATGGGTAATTGAAACTACTAATAAATAGCTAAATATCAGTAGGTAGGCTAGACTTTGAATGAAATAGTTTTCTCTCGAACAACTATCACGTTTCAAGTGATTTCTTTCGATCATCAACAAGCTTCGCAATTAAGAACAACCCACTACATTAATACATCCTCTCTCTCGAGCAAGATGGGTAGGATTAATTTAGGATTCACTCTGTCGAGCTGAACCCACATTAACACAATACCTACAAACCATTAATTAAGAGATTTGGTCCCAAAACCTCTGTCTCAAGCAAGCTAAGAACTCAAAGTTAGCATTGTATTTGCAACTATAATTCATAGATTAAAACACAACTAATGATTAAACCCACTTCAATAAATAATTTAAATTATTAATTAATAATACCTATCAGCTAATTTAACCAATAATTACATAAACACACCCCAAGAATTTTGGTTTTTGCCACACATCATAAAAACAGAGAAACGATTACCAAATATATTCGCCATGATTTAGGTAACTCTTCCCAAGTCTTTACAATGGTCCAAATTGAAGAAATTTAGAAACCCACCTGCAAATACATAAAATTAAGCTTATAAATCCTCAAAGTCTACAATAAGAACTACAAACTAAGAGAAAACTTACACTCCAAAATGGGAACTGCAATATGTGGGTTAGCACTCCTCAAAATCTCTTTTAAAATCCAATTTATAGTTTCCCAAAATTTAGACTGAAAATCTATTAGGCGAGGTAAGTCGGGCTCACCGAGTGGTTCGGCGATCTGCCCTTTGCTCTCTTCTATCGCCCTTTTGCATTGGTTCTCAGCTCCCAAGTCCTATAACTTTGGGCGATCCAGTGTGTTGTCGCGGAGTCGATCGACGATGCACCGAATGACCATTTCTATCGCCGACTTGGTTTATTCCCCAGGGCTGGCACACTGGAACATTAAGTGAACTGAAGAGCCACTCGGTGAGTGCCGAGTGGTCTTGGCAATCACCAGGATCTCCTTTCTTCCACTTCTTCAACTTATTTTGCTCCTTTTTGCCTAGTAGTGTCCTTGCCTTGCTCCGTAGCTCTTATACCTGAAAATCAATGCTTTAACATCAGTTTATAGCATAAATTAGGCATTTGAGGACACCAAAACTATCAAAACAACTCCCTAAATTAGTCCAAATTCCGGACTCATCAACACCCCCAACTTAAACTTTTGCTTGTCCTCAAGTAAAACTCAAGATCAGCAGTACAATAAGAATGTATCAAATAGTGATGCATAAGACTAAATATGCATGCACACAAAAGGGTTCAAACTACACATAAAATTCTCAATTGTGCACCCAAAGATTTAAATTGTGACTCACCATTATCAAGGATACTCAAGTTCACAATACTTGCTTCAAATGTAAGTTCAAGCTCAACAAAGGTACTCAAATGCCCTCACAACAAATATGATTCCATATTCACACAAAATTTCTCGACAGTTTAAAGTACTGGAATCACATACAACTCTCACGCTAAAAAAGAAGAACATATGCATGACTCCACCCATAGGATTGCCCTTATTTTCCAATCAACATTCGTTTAAGCTAACTAAAGATCACAAAGGTCTTTTTGTTAAGGCTTGTAACGGGGCTGAGTGTAAAGGTATGGTGATTTAGACTTAGTGGCTTCTACATTCATGAAGTATTGTCTGAAAATAACTCTTTCTCCTTCTCCTTCACATTCAAACATGTTCAAACTCCACCTCATTATTCAACTAGACAACAATCACTGGATACTCCATTTTTTCATATGATCACACACTTTATTTCAAAGTTTTTTTCTTTTTTAGTCTTTTTCTTTTCTTTCTTCTTTTTTTTTTTTTTTTTTTTGTATGGAGGGGTTTCATCTTTTTCAAAATAGTCCATCAAAGGGGGAGTTATTCACACTTCTTAACTTTCCTTGTTTTTCACCACACCCCCTACTTAGGATTTTGACCTAAGTTGGCTATTCAAACAAACAAAAACTTCATGAAGATTAAGGGTGAATGGATAAAGAGGTCAAAGTAGCTCAAGTTTCTTCCAAGAAAAGGATAGGCTCAAATGGTGCCAGGCTAGGTCACACATCTCACAAGGTTAGCCAACATGAGAATATTGTCAAATTTGGCTCTCTCTTCAAAATTCTTGCTTAAGATCATTTCAATTGTTCACTTCACTCAATCAATTGGACCAACGTGGAAAGTTCTAGGTGTCATCAAATGCAATGTTCAAGACGATCTCACCACACAAGGCATTGGTACCAATATAAAAAAAGACTCCACACTTTCTAGCTAACATGTAATGTTTATTACAAGAGACTCATTCGACAATCGGCTAGTCACAATGAGATGCTAAAACTTCACATATTGCCTATGTAACTTAGTTTGCCTAATCGTAGTCGCACATTCATTTTGTTCAATTAGGAGCACTTTTTGAGTCATCGGTATTGATCACAACCGACACTCAAACGCACAAAGCAACCACAATCACACACAAAAGAGGTGGAAGTTTTTTAAAATTAGGTTCAAAACCATTTTCATTCAAAACAATGGGCCACAAGCTAAAACATCTGCAATACCAAAACCAAGATATATATAAATAAACCAAATACGCCCAATATTCACAAAACATACCATCAAAATGAAATCAATATCACAAGAGGTAGGTATGGAAATACCTTACCCAACCTAACAAATTATGCAGCTGTCCTCAAATGTAACGAAAACAAAAATAGTGTATAAAAAGTAACAAAGAGGGAGGGGAAAAGTCATCCTGTCAGGCTAAGCCTGGGTTAAGTCTGCATCTCAGTCACTCCATCTGTCTGGGCATTAGTACTAAGGGGTCACACTCTCAGGTTGGGCATCAGTGCCCAGTGTCTCATCAACCTTGGCCCCACTGGAGCTCACCATCGAAGTATCACTAAGGGAGGCCTGAACAGATGAATCTACCATAGCTTCTTGTAAGTCCGTCAGACCCTTAAAAATAGACTCCTCTTGAACACCAAGTTTCTTCTCATCAGTCTCAGCCTCAGACTCTAAAGCATCATCATCAGCCTTAATATCAACTCTTGTGGTAGCCAGAGGTACATAAGAATGAGCTGGAATATCAGTGCTCAGGCCATCTGGGATCTCCACTGTCCCAAAGATTAGGGACATATTAGTGGACTTCAACTGGTCAACATCTTTCCTAAACTCAGCAATCTCGACCTTTAAGGTCGTCACCTCATGAGTAGCTCCCTAGACTCTCTCACACACCTCTACTCTCGCCATCAGAGCATCAATCGAAGACCTGAGAGGTGTCAGTGCAGTAGTAATGGATCTCTCAATCATCCCAAGAACAACGACTTCTATACGGGAATCACGCACATCAGTAGACTGGGCTAAGTGGCCCATCTTATAAAGCATAGCTTAGGTGATCGGAGGTCGGGAAGCAGTAGTGCCAGCAGCAGATCTAAGGGGTAGGGGAGCAGAAGTGACAAGAGTTTTGGGAGGAGTGGAGCTAGAAGTACCTGAAGGCCCAGTGGTTAGAGTAGACATGACTGCCTCTGCAGGTAGCGTATCAATATCAGTTCCCAGGGAAGTGTCCATTGGGTCTGCCCTCCTCCTCTAAGCCTCATCCTTCTAGTAATCGACCTCAATACGCTGGATGTCAGTAGAGGAGGTGGGTGTCACCTCCATATCTATTTTTTCATCTCGAGGAACATGGGGCGGTCTGTACAGCTCGGTGATCAACACCAGAAAGGGAAGAGATGTATGGCGCTGCTTGGCCCTCATGGCCATCTCCTGATCAATGATCAAGCCTAGATTGAGGCTCTTCCTAGCAATTATATATCTAATATAGGCCACCTTTGGGTGGCGTAGAATAGACTCATTCTGGACTGGCATGATCGTGTTGCTAATAAACCTGAATCAATACCTTACCACCACATTGAGATCCTTCTTCTCTATTGGCACTCCGACCTCAATCCACCGTGGGGTGTTGTCAGAAAGAAGAGGAGCCAACCAACCTTTTAAGTCATCCAGAGTCTATGTCCGGATCATACTCTGGTAGTCATGCATTAAGTTATAAGTACATCTCAAAACGATATTAATGTCCCCACTATCACATTTAACCTTCTTACCCTGAACAATCACCGAATCAACTGGTTTGAAGGCACTGTCCTTCCTCTTCCCTTGTGGCCCCAAATCTCTATAGGCCGAGTAGAACTCCGAGACCCAATTAGGAATGTAGGGTCCCAAGGGTTTAGTGAAAATGTCAAATTTGTGGGACTTGAGGGTGCTCCATATCTTAGGATACCTGTCCACCACACCATCTGTGGAAAATCTCTTTTACTTAATAATAGTCCTCAGTCCCTTGGCCAGCACTACAATGTCTCCATTGTGCGGCGCTATGAAAGAGAAAAAGAATTCTGCCACGCTAGCCTTTTCACCTCTTCTCTTCCGTCTTTAGTTTGTTTACAGACAGGCGAGGAGGACCCTGTACCAGCGGTGTCAGGACCACCGTCTGTGCAGGAGCTGGCGGAGGAGTCTTCGGTACCGGGATCCTGGATGGATCATGCATTGCTTTAGAGCGAAGCTCTGCTCTTCGTGCCTGTAAAAACTTATCATCCTTAAGCTTAGAGATGGAAGCCTGAGAATCGTGGGACTCTCTCTCATTGTCTAATGAAGTAAGGTGAGTCTCATAGACTCCCTCACTATCGGAGTTGGCCTCCGGTGACTCGACCATGGGCGCCTTGCCCTTTCCTTTATATTTTCCTCCCTTTGCAGGGAGTTTGGATGATTTTGCTCAGAATGCAGCTACATCCTCATTTATAATTACTCCTCTTGCCCGCTTGCGGTGTGGCAAGTCTCTTCCTAACACTTTGGATCTAGCAATTTTTGCAAAAACACAAATAAATACATACAAAAATATCAAGAAATATTTTAGAAAGATGGTGCAGAAAGACTCGTCGAACCGTTCAGCGAGTCACCGAGCCACTTTGGCAAGCCATATCGGGCTCGCCGAAAGTACAATCTTACAATTTTCAAACATTCAATATAGGTCGAGGACGTTCTGGGCCATTTGGCGAATCACAAACATTAATCGGTGAGCTAGAAGTGGCTCGCCGAAAGTTATAGTGTATTTTGGGGATTAGGGGGGCAAAAGGGCGATCAAGAAGGCATTTCAGCGAGTCAGCGAGTAAACTCGGCGAGCTCAGGCATCTCGCCAAAATTTACAGAAAAAACTCAACTAATCTTAGAAATTGAGGGCGATCTGTAGGGGCACTTGGTGAACCGCCGAAGCACTCGGCGAGCTTGACTTAGCTCCCCAAACGGCCTAACGTGCCATTTTTTAACCCCAATGTTCAAAATCAAGCCCAAAACCCCCAAATTAAAAATTAAACACAAACACTATTCTATTAAGGTCGGACCCATACTACCCATGCCCTCGGGGTACTCAAAATTCCCCCAATTTGACCAAAAATAGGTCATTTGAAGAATTTTCCTTTAAGAATAACGTCAAACGCTCCATCATTGAGTAAATGACGTCATTTAGCACAATTTGGGGTTACTTAGACATCAGCCCACTAGACCCAATGCATATACACCTCAACCCAAAAATTTAGACTCAATTTTACAAGTAAGATCATGGGAATCGATCAATTTAAGGCAATTACGCATTAATTTAAACAAATTACGGGCAATCCAACAGTTAAAAATAATTAAAACATGCTACCCAATAAAAATCAACAATAATTTATCTATTGCAATAGATTTTGACAACACATTTAAAGTACGAGGTTCAGAAAACCAACCTTAATTCCA